>JBBMJY010000013.1:4594629-4638754 GCA_037833715.1 Toxotes lorentzi
CACACACACACACACACACACACACACACACACACACACACACACACACACACACACACACACACACACCTACACACACTTTGAGGACAGACTCACAGACATATGTGTACACAGGCATTCACACATACAAACTTTGTCTTCAGGAGCCTTTCTGTAATTAGACCAAAGGGGCTGTGGGCCGATTTTAAAAGCTTTCACTGTTTGAGAGTGCGACAACATGTCTCAGTTATGCTGAAGCAGATGTATGTGAAAAAGACAATAGCACTCTCAGGAGAGGACGCCCTGAGAGGAATCTCTGTAAAAGCCTTGCTAGGTGACGGATTTAGGGATCGTATCTGACATTGCAACACAATGGTCACCTCCATTTGATTGGTGTGTTTCTGCACGTCTACCGTCAAGAGTCTCACGAGAAATGTTTCCTCCACACCTTGCAGGCCACGCTGAGGGCAACCGTGCGCTTCAAAACAGGTGTGTGTGCGCAACTATGTTTATGATAAGCAAGTCATGTGCCCACATGCCACCACTGCATGCCTCATTTACACACATCACAACCGAGCTGCAGAGTGACGCTCACTTTGATGTCACATGGCTGACCACGCACATACACACTCATGCACACAGGTGACTGAGGGAAACACAAACAACCTGCTTCGTCATGACAAGACGAGAGGGGAAAAATGAAAATAGAAACAGAAACTTTTCAACCATGTCCTGCACCTGACGTCTCTATACACAACTGAGAAAGTGTAACAGTGGAATTCATTTAAAATCTTAGAATTTCCAGATGTACAAGGATCCTTTTAATGGCAAAGTATGTGGGACAAGTATTTTTATGTCCCTGAAATGGACGCATATGTCATTTTAGACATTTTCAATATAGAAATAAGAACCCAAGAGGAAAGGTAGAAGAATTTCATGACTCTTTTTCTTCATCTAGCCCTCCACATGCCTGTTTGAGCAGAGCCAGACACCCACTCTGGCTGCCATGACACTGATTAACCCTGTCATGTGTTGGTTGCGTCTCCCTTCACTGACCCTGGCTAAATGCCTCTACTTTGCCTTGTTTTTCCAATTAACTTAGCGAATAAGAACAAAGCCCTATTGGCAGGCTGGGAGTACTGAAGAAGGAGGTGGTCAGAAAACAGACGCAAAAGAGAGCACGCATGTTGATTGGTGGCATGGGGAAGAGGGAGATTTGAGCCTACTGAAAGGTGAAACAGGAAAGAAAAGTTTGAAGAGAAGAGAAGGAGGTGGGAAAGGTGTGGAGAGAGGATATAAGGGAGGGCTGCCGAGGCAGAGCAGGAACAGTAGTCAGGAGGAAGAGGAGGAGGACAGAGTGTGTGAAGATATGGACTATGAATTGGGAGGGAAGGGCGGACAGAGAAGAGTTAGGGTAGAGGGGGAGTTAGAGAGGGAGGAGAGAAATAGATGTCTCAAGGGGTGCAGAGCCAGGTGTGAGGGGATTTGGGGAGGACAGCAGAGAGATGGATGGTTTAGAGGAGAGTGTTGTGTCTCTGTACATGTGGGAGAAAAAGCAAGAGAGCGTCCGATCCTCCGTGTTCAGCCGCTCTCTGCAGGGCCGTGATGGTCTTAGCATCTGCCAGTATGCATTAATCAACATGACGAAAGGAAGTAATCTGACAACGTCCAGTGTGTGTGTGTGTGTGTGTGTGTGTGTGCAGGAATGTTCACCCCGTGTGTGTGCTGAAGTTTGAGGAGGTGTGTGCAAGAGAAGCAGCGTCTTAGTTACACCTGATTTGAGATTTACATCAAAGCTGTACCGCAGGGTTTGCAGGCTCCTTCTTACCGGGGAGAAAAACTTTTCCCTCACTCCTCTATTTCCCTTTGTAGGTTTATAATTCTTGTTAACCCTCAAAGAAGGCATCCTACAAACTGGGCACAAGGAAAGCCTGAGCTCCTGACATATGGAAGCCATTTCCTTTCACGTGGCCTCGCTTAAACCAGCCAGCGCCTCTTTAAGACATCGCATGTTTACACGGGGCGGTCTGTGGATTTTAAACTGTCGTCTTATTTCACCGGATGGATATACACTCGTCAAGTGTATATATGCCCCCACAAGACTTTGAGGTTTCATGGAGGGGTGTGTGTTCATGTAAACAGGCCTTGAATCTTTGTTTGGAACAAGGTTATATCAACACTAATAATTTTTTTTGGGTGGAAGCTGCAGCAGAAACACACAGTTGTGGTGATGTTGATGACTTCACTTGGGACAGAAGGTATCATTGTGGTGCAGCAGTTAGACCTGGTGGTATTGACACAGCGGTCTGCTAAAACAGGAACTGCGCTTTGCAAAAATACTTTTAGCTGAAGCATTAAATGGTTGCGCATGAAATAAAATTAAAACTTCTTGATGTGCACTTCACAGAAGGGTACAGGAAATTGGGGAGCCTTAATTCAATAATCCAGCAACTGTGAATGTTCACGGACCATCATATTTTCATCTGTAGCTGCTGGACTGGTCCAAAACAAGAGTCGAAAAAGAAAAAAAAATGAAAGGCAGGAGTCACGATACCTAATAACTCCAACAGAAATTAGATTGAACCCAGTCCTTTCATGTGGACAGTGCTGTGTCCAGCATTTAATCTCAGTAAAACTTTACCAAATTAAAATTGAGACTTTAGACCAACTGCCATTATATTATCAATTACTGAGATGGAGCGATGGGACCAAAATGGTTCTCTCATATCTATATGAACTTTACAGTATAAAAAACAATGAGCATACAGGTCAAACCCATGTCGGCCCATCTCTCCTGACACATCACGCCAAGGGGCTGAGTGAGGTGGGAACTGGAGTTTTGGAGGGAACTGGGATCAGTCAGGTGTCAGGTACTCTCCCGATCGAGGCTGACAGCATCACACGCCCATCCCCCTGCACCCCCCATTCCCGACCTCACCTCAATCTCACCACCTCATAGAAACCTGCTCCCACCCCACCCCCTCAACCCCCTAACCCACCCAGCCACAGCACAAGGCTGCCACCGCTCTGAAAGCCTAAACCAGAGAGGAGGAAGAGAGGGGCTCCTGACAGCGGAAACAGAAGCACTTTAAAGCTCCAAACCCTTTCACTGAGATCAAAGGGCCACAGGAACAGAGCCAGCTGAGACCCAAGGAGAGAGGAAAGGGAGCTGAGACAAGGGGAGAGAGAGAAAGACAGACAGAGACTGAAAGACAGACACAAACAGGGGAAGGTAGATTTATTCTGGGTTCTTAATGACTCAATGGGAAAGTCTTCATTAAGTTCTGCCACTGAAGCACATTCCAATGACTTCCAATGCTTTTCCACATTAGTAATGACAATTACAGAGCGGCTCAAACTCCGCTCAGCTTTATATTCAGATGCAGTGTACTTTATGTCAAACCAGTGGCCTCTGGATACCAAATACTTAATTACACTTCGGCAGCTGCATTTAAAAATACATCTTTTTTTCCACGCTAAGCCGAAAACTCCTGACCACAAAATGGAGCTTTTCGAAAAGTGGATACATTTGAAATGGTGTGATTCAAGTGCTGAATAAAGATTTTAAAAAATGCTGGCATATGATTGTCATGTCATAAATCTTTCAGCAAACATGACTGACATGTTGACACAGTGTATTTGCTTATTTCTGGCGTCAGACAGGTTGGGTAGTATTTATGATCAAATGAGTCTATTTAACACTCGGCTGACAAAACAATCTCACTCAAGGTCGACTCGCACGATTCTTCTAGAGCTAGTCTCCACTATCAGCAATCAATACGGGCGTCACAAACAACCCATGCTGCCAAATCACAGTCTTGCGGTCTCCATGTGGAGGTTAGCAGGAGTCAGAGTCTTGCTCAAGGTCACCTCAACAGAATGGATGCTGCAGAGATGTAATCTGTCACATTTGAAATGAGCATTTTGTAATTCTTAGAACTCAATTAGTGCATTTCAGTGATAAATGAAGGCCAGGAACGTGTCCTATAGCCTCTTCTGAGAGCATCAACAGATATAGTTTGTTGTCCATGTAATCTGAATTTCCTCCTCCCTGCTTTAAGCTTCTGGCTGGGCAGAGCAGACCGTGGGCCTGACAGGGCATGGTGAGGTTGCCAGGCGTTCAGGGTAACTATGTCCCCCCCGGAGCTGCGAAGGCTCTGTGTGACCCCCTCACATCAAAGGGCTGGGTGGGTTCAGGGGGTGTGGAAGGCTTTCTATTCATGGTCCCATCAAGCAGGATTCCCTCTCTGTGGGATACCTCTGGAGGCGTGCCAGACATTCCCATGCACCGCACAGTCAGTTCACACACACACACACACACACACACACGCTGTCCAGCTGAATACCCAGCACTCTCCTTCAGCTCCTCCATCTCCTCCCCCTGTGTGTTTCAGTCACGCTCACATTGTCTACATATAAGAGAGCACACATGCGCACTTGTCCTGCCAGAAAGATGTACAGTACATCCCTGTAAGCACGTATTACTTCCACGCCACTGGAGTGATAACATATGTTTATCAACAGGAGTCGGTGAGTGTGACAGGCTCAAGTCATAACAAACGGGTCCAGGTGTCAGAGGCTCTTGCTAAAACTGCTGCCTGTGTGAACTCCAGACGAGTCACAAACCCGCTGAAGGTGTGTCACACATGAAAAACGCTTCTTGTTTTAGATCAAGGCTCCTCGTTGCTCCTTAGACTCCTACAAAGTCAGAGGATTATGCTTTATCAAAAAAGGCAGAACCACATCTTTTCACCGCTTGTGCTGGTTCCACATTACGACCGAACACAATCGTCGTTTTGAAAAGTTTATGTTTGGCTTTGCCACGCAGCAGGGGATTTTTTTTCGCAGGCTGTTTCGAAACCATTTTTCCACACTGCAATTAAATGTAATTTCAGCCATCGAGATAAGAATGTCTACCAAAACGAATCAACAGAGAATATAGCAAGAAGATGAAAACATGAAAGTGAAATTACACAAAATGAGCCTGCCTTTTTTCCTGTAATTTCAAGGGGGGCTGGAATCAGGGAACGAACATGAGACCAAAAAAAAAAAAAAAACAAACAAACAAAAAAAAGATTTTCTTGTTCTTTTTCGGTCCTTTCCTGTGCTTGATTTTGCCCTTTTACAAACAGAGCAATCACTTTGCATGGAACATTCAACCTTCATCTCTGCTCGCTGCAAATTACGCACTTGATTACTGTTTTTTTCAAAGCAAGTACAGGTGGAATTAGCACTGCTCGCAGTTAGTGTTTTGAGTTCCTCTGACATGCCCCAGGCTATAGAGAAGATAGGAGGGGACTCCTGGGTGTTGAAGTGTTAAACTTCTGAAAACAAGGATGAAGCAAATCTATCTTTCCTTTTCCTCTCAAGCGGTGTCTCGATGGCCCTGATGCTTTTACAGAAAAACTCAGCTGACGCCTGCAGCTAAACAGCGTTCAGGTTCCACACCCCATCGCCTCCACTACCCTGACAAGTCAGGTAATGAGCAAGCATGTCTGTGTGCGCACAGCCCATCTCAGGTGAGGGGCGGAGAGGAGAATGAGTGTGGCCCAGGGCTGCGAGGAGCGCCGCGGCTCGGTGAGACGGCTCCGCATGATCCCCCTCAATTCACCACGTCACACTGGGCTGCTGAAATGAGCAGCCGCACGGATGGGCCTGAGCAAATCACAAACAATACACAGCGCTACAAGACAGCAGAGACACACTGCTGGAGATGGTTAATCCTTCAGACAGGGATCTGAGGTAGAAGAAGAGAAATAAAAAGGAGGGGTCGGGAGGAAGAGGAGGGAGGGCTGAGACACAGAGGGAGGAGAACAGGAGCATCAGGTACAAGACACATAAATATATGTTTCCTTCTCGGCACTGAAAGTCTCCTTTTCAGAATGAAATCCATCACGTTTTCCTAATACATACTTCTTGTAGAGGAGGGGAAGGAAAGAAAAGCTGGACAGACGAAAGGCAAGCGCTGGTGGGAGAGTGAACAGACACAGCCTACTTTATTCTGGCCATTTCATCCATCTTGTTGGACTAATAAAATGTCAAGTGGAGTTCCTTGATATTTAATCATGAAGGGGCTGAGTGCGTGGTGGTGCCAAGCTCGAGCCTGATGAAGCTTTGGGAGGCTTAAACACAGACCTGCGGAAATTTTGGATATACCCAAAGGAGGATGTTTCACAAACTTGCTACATAAGTGAAACTGATATGATTGGGAGGGAATTCCTAATAAACCCACTTTGGGAAACATTCATGTATTTTTTTTCATTGGCTCTAAGAACAAGACAAGAAATTTCCCAGATTTACTTAATCCCTTTAAACAAACTGTCATTGCTATTTCCCAATAAATCACTCACACAGACACGTCAAATAAATGATGAGCATGCAACAAAAACCTCGCTGCATTCTTACAAGTGCGGTCACCCTGCAGCTGCGTGCACGACAACACATATTTGTGCAGCTCCCGCTGGACACTCGCTGGAAGAAAAAAAAATTTTTACAATCTGACCCCCCCCCCCATCAAAAAAAAAAAGAAAGTATCATGGGAGACAGAAGTAGAGAGGGGTTTCCTTTTGGCTCATTCCAAACTCCAAACAACATTATTAGATGAAACCATTCTCTATCACGCTATCAGATGTAATGGACGCCACATCTGATAAGGGAGAAGATAACAAAGGGCTGAGAGAAAAGAATCGCTTTATGTGATATGAATTAATTTTCACTGGTGAGGAGAGTGTAAAAGGAGTGAAATTTTCTGTGATTCAGAAGATAAACAAATAGGGGGGAAAAAGGGAGGAGAAGAGGTGTAGAAGCTTTAAGAGAGGTAATGAACTCATTTCCTCCCACATTAAAACTGTCAATGGTCTTTAGCAGCACCTCAGCCGGACTAAAGGAATTTTATAACCAACATGTGGTAATATTTTAAATTGTTGCATTTAGGTTTCTCCGAATTATTTATTGAAGGCCTGACTAGGAGAGATGGAAGCGGAGGGGAGAGAGGGAGAAAAGGAAAAGGAGGAACAGAGGGAGGATGGAAAATGAGGAGAGTTGGAGAGGATTTATGACCCTGTTCCCCAGGTCTCGTTACTTGCTGTAACTGGCCCCCAGAGTGGGATCGCAGGGTCTGGAGCCCAGAGCCCAGAGATCAGAGTAATGGAAATTCCACATTTCTGCACTGCTACAGCATGACGTCTGCAGGGTGCAGGCTGAGTCAAAAAGCTGTAAACTGACTCTCGCTTTCTTAAACTAAAATTGATTATTGTACATAAGGTAAGGAGCAAAATATTTCCTTTTTAAAATCAGCGTTTCCTCTAACTGCAGAAAAGTAATTTTAAGTGACAGCTTCTTTAAACTACTACTGCTATTTGTGAAGAGAAGCAGATGTCAGGACAGCGGCTGCCTGATGTTGCAGAGACGATGTGAGGCGGCGTGCCGCCAGCGCTGGGTAATATCTTGACAGTCACTGCTGTTCTCTAATAGCTCCACACCAATGAGAGGAGGGTCTTTTACAAAGCCAATTAAGAAACGGCTCATAAAAGTGACAGCCCACCACACCCAGCAAATAACTTACCAATGAAACCACTAAAAACTATAAGCGTTTACTTATGTGCCCTTTATGAATGCAATACATCATATAAATTAAATGCTATTTAAGGCTAAAATTCTCTTGCTCCATCCCCTGTGTGTGAGTATTTACTACTTATCTACTTATCTTTCATATATTTTTGTAAACTGATTATTTGGGGGTTTTTTGGGCTGATTATCAAATAAAATAAGATACATGAACACGTCACCTTGGGCTCTGGGAAATTGTGATTTCATTTTTCACAATAAACTACAGATATTTTATAGAAATAAAAAACAATTAATCAAGAAAATAAGGCAGATTAAGTGACAATGAAAATAATTATTAGTGGCATTATTTTTGATGCACATTATAACAATTTTAATGTTAGAATAAAATCCTTATATTTAATAAAAAATGTATTATTAAATGTCTGAGATTAAAAATGAACAATAAGAGAGAGACCACGAAACATTATTTTAAAAAAAAAGATTAATGTGTATTTCAGTTCATGTTGTTTGATTTATATTTAAGAAAAAAATAAAAGATGAAGAGCTTTTAAATAAATGGGAGAGAAATAAATAAAGTGAGTGATGAGAAAATGTTTCGTGTGTGTGTGTGTGTGTGTGTGTGTGTGTGTGTGTGTGTGTGTGTGTGTGTAAGCATGGATGCACACGCACAGCGCGGAGCTGCTGGCACCTGCCTGTTATCTCTTCCCCTCAGACCTGGTTTTCCATTGTGCTCCATGGGAGAGCTACAAATTGAGATCTCAAACATGAAGAGGGGGCAAATGACTTGTGTATAGAAAATCAAATCCACTAATGTGTTACATGTGCAAATTCACAGGCCTTGTATTAGAGATTAATGTATTCCTCTTTTATCGAAAATGTACCTTTTTCAAAGATATTTTTAATGGACCCTGAAATTAAATTCAACCAAGGACTAACACTGAAGCTATTACAATGAATAGGAAATATTTGTTGAACGACTAATCAGACAGGATTTGATTTGCATGAATAAAAGTGTTATGTAAGGAATCATTTGTAGATACTATGAAGTCTTTAGTTGAAATTACTATTTGGCTTTAAGACATACTGAATCGGTCATAAACCATTTAGAAAAGAGAAAAAAAAAGAAAAGAGAAGTAAAACATAAAAAATGCATGTGATATTTAATAACTACGGAGAAACACAAATACATACACAGCGGCTTCAGCAGCCTCAGCATAGGTAATCCTAACCTGGTAAGTAGAGTTTTGGAACATGTCTTTACAGATCTCCACGGGTAATGACTCAACCCTAAAACCTTTACAGGCCTTGTCAAATATCTGCTGTGCCAAAGTTTG
The DNA here is from genome assembly GCA_037833715.1 of Toxotes lorentzi. NCBI lineage: Eukaryota > Metazoa > Chordata > Actinopteri > Toxotidae > Toxotes > Toxotes lorentzi. The sequence continues at coordinate 4,603,512 of JBBMJY010000013.1, forward strand.
TTTTTTTTTTTCTCTTCTTCCACCCTACCTGCTGGATCCATCATTCTCAAAATACACAGGTGCCTTCAGTATACCACGGTCCTGTGCTCAGGCTGAATAAGAAAAAAGACTACACTGCCCTTTTAGGGTTCTGAAACTGGTGTATTACAAAAAAAATAGATTATACTGTAACTTCAATCTGCCCACATTTCTGCTTAGGCATTTATCTCCTTTCTCTCTAAATCCTGAAATTGCCTCAGAAAAAAAAAAAAAAAGAAGAAAAAGAAAACGGGGGAGAGATACTTTCCCTTCCTCGCACATTTTCACAGAGTGGTGCACAACTTTCTTTCTTTCCTTTTTTTTTTCTCCAGTGAAAATTGAAGAGGCTTTATGTCAAATACGGCTAAAGCCAGCCTCTCCATATCAAACAACGCAGCGCGAAAATTACTGTGGCGATGATAAGGCTGCCAGATAGAGTGGGAGAGGAGAGCGAGGGGGGGAAAAAACTGAAAGGAAGTGACTCTACTCAATTATACTGCAAAATTGGTATGACTGAATATTTTTCATTCAGGTGACTGATAGTATCAGTGAAACTGCAATGCAGATAAATAAAGGAGCCTTCTGTCAAGAATAAACACCATTAATCATGAAGCCAGCTACTGCGTGACCGCCTGTCCCCCCGACTTACTCCATAGAGAAAGTATTAAAGAGAGAGAGGGGGGGAGAAAGGGGGGATGGAGGGAAACCAGTGACTGCACCAGAGAGGGGTGACCTACGAAGTCACACAGAATGGGTTTTGGACAGTTAGAGAGGAAGATGAAAAAGTGGCCTTCGTCTCTGTCCCCTGCATTTCGGTGACAGCCGCCATATCTGGACAGAGATTATCAGATGCGATTGAGAAATAATCATTAATTCTTTATGTAATTTATGGCTTCACTTCACATTCTCTCATAGTCTAGACAATATTCAAATGTGAATACTAATAGGCCATAAGTTTTATTCTTTTTTTTTCTTTTTTTAAAGACAGAGAGCCTGAAAAAATGCTGCTTGTAAATAATAGTTATGTTACAAAAAATATATAGTTACAAAGACCAGCTACTGTGTCAAATGTTTGACCAAAAAAAAAAATGCAGACAAATCAGTGAAACTGAAAAAAAAAAGCTGAAAAAGCTGCACACTTACAAAACACTTTTCCTCATGCTTTTTACAAAGCTATACTACATGCTTTGGTCTTTCTATTGTTTTGTAGTATGTGTGTGTCTGTAGTTCTGTGTGTGTGTGTGTTGCAATGCTCGGCCTCGTCCCATCTGGAAGGAGGTGTTGAGATAAGACCGTAGTCTTTATGCTAAGCAACATGCCACTCCTCCATGCCCAGACTGGGCGCTCTGACAACAGTTTATGTAAATAACAAAACAACAGTCAACACATCTTAAAAAAAAAAAGAAAAAAAAGAATACACCCTCCTGCTGGGAGAGCTGGTGTTTTCTGTATTCAGAGGACAGCGAGGGGGGAAGCGTGTGAGAGATGGTGTAGACCTGGTGAGATTCTCAGATCCCTAAAGAAAATAAATTGGAAATCGGAGGGTAACAAGGTGATTCTCTCAGTTTTGTTGGCTCTTTAGATTAAATAACGAGCCAGAGTCAATCAACTCCTTCCTGCTTCATCATTTCAGAGCCGAGGTTGCGCTGCGATGACAGAGAAGCGCCGCAGCTCTCCCATGGTACCTCCAGAATACCTTGCAGTCAGCTCAGGCCCGCAGCTGAACAAACACACTGCTGAATGAAATAACCACACAGGCTGGGAACACGGAAACACGCCCTCACAGCCCCCACCTGCACTGCACCTCCACTGTGGCTTTATTCATGAGTTTATTCACTGAGTAAGTTTTCTTTAAAAAATAACTTTTTTGGCATCTTGGAGCATGAGATTTTTTTCATTTTTCAAAATCCATTAAAAAACAATCAAAGCAGTCATGACACCGTGGCAGTTCTTGCATATATGTATCTAAGCATATTTCAAAATGGAAACAATGCATTGTTTTGGTGGCATGTAGAAAGCACAGAAGGTACAATATATATCTATATGTATATATATATGTATATATATATATATATATATATATATATATATTTGTTTTACTTCTCTAAATTTCAGTGTTACATTTTGCAGTTTCTCACTTTATGAGATGCTTCCACAAATTATCTATTTTCAGAAGCATATTTTATTATGCATATAATACAGATATTTCATCTTTAATACACAATCAAATTGAAAGAAAGCAGGAACTCAAAGCTCTGGCTCTTCTTTTTGTTCTGCAACTTTATAAACTCTTACATTGACTCGGCCATTTTGACTAATTCTTTCCTAAATACACACACGGCAACCGCGCAAAAGGCAGTGAGTCAATTGCTTATCCCATAAGAATGTTTTGCTGTTTTTGAGGCCCCATTCACAGCACGAGGGCCCCGGGACTCCAGAGTAAACTCTGATGCTGATAATTGACTTGTGACGAATACCTCTGTTTGTTCTGAGCGGTCTCCGGGTGACCGAGAGCCGGCACTGAGCCACATGAGAGGGCTGTTTTGTTTTGCTGTGTACTATGGTCAGGCAATAAAGCTGGAATGAAAGAAGCTGTCTCTTCTCTTGGCCCCGGCCTCCCCCCAAACTCCCATTAAGCCAGTCCTGCACAATGGTGGTGGCAAAGGGGACCAGAGCTCCCATGGAGAGCCAGCTCTTCACCAATCAATGTGTTTATTTAAGCAGGAAGCATCTTCTCTGGAGCAGGAAGGGCTTTTTCTCCTTTCGGTGAAGCTGGAGCTCAGCTGTTTCCAGATCAGAGACACGCAGAGAAAAAGCACAGGCTTTGGGGCGGGAATTCTCTGTCACTGGTCCTGGATCAGTGCAGGACATTAGAGTTTTGCTTAAGGTTGAAGGTTAGAGAGATTCAGAAGAAGTGTGTTGTTAGCTGGCTTAGGTTTCAGCTCAAACTGGGGTTGCTGGAACTCCAGAAAAGTGCAGCTCTTTCATGTGAATATACGAGTTCCTCAGTGAAGCACGCACCCACAAGAAGGGACCCCCACCCCCTCCTGACCCTGAGGCTTTAATATTGAATGGCACATTGGTACCTTCCCCACAAGAATTCATAAACTAAACGATTAGCCTCTGTCTGTAATTGCGCTCTCCCTTGCCTAATAGGGGAGGTGAGGTAAAGAGGGAAAAAAACAAAGGACAGTTAATTTGTGATTTCCTCTGCTCATTTGAAGGCAAATTAAGTGTCAAACAGCTAATACAGAGCATATTTCATTTTATGAGCTTTTAATTTAATTCCGCCGCCTCATATCGCTGGAGCCTGTTAGCTGCGCGGCTAACGCCCACTCCTCATCTGAAAACGGGGGCCATAAATAAACATGTTTCAATTAGGTCCTTCACAGTAATAGGATATGATTCTGTTCATTTGCCACGTATGGATGGTGGATGTGTCATTGTGGCAGAGAGGAAACAAGCTGCTGGGTGTTTGTGGTGTTTTTCTCCGGCCATGGATGCCCAGTGGTGACTGGCTGGTGTGCGTGGCGGGGGAAGCTGGCTGGATTGATGGAACTGCCGCAGGGCCAACCCAACTGTAATTACAGGCAGTAATGAGAGGCTGCATGGGGAAGTACTGCAATAATAGTCCCTGTGTACTTAGGCATATCTTTGAGAGGGCTAATAACGATTAATTCTGTTCACCGAGGAAAACTTGTCTTAAAACAATTCAATATTTCTCCATAAGCAGGCTCTGTCTGCCATTTCCCTGAAGCGACAGCTATACGTTGACTGCCTCTGTTTCCTCGGGCTGGCTACAAGCAACGTTGCCGGGTAGAATGCATCATTTCTAAATCTTCAGAGAGATTTATTTTTTGGCTTTAGTTCTATGGTCGTAAAGTTTGGCCGCAGCTAAAACTTGCACAAAGCCAAACACAGGAGCGCAATTAACTGCAATTTGCCATCAGGTGGTTGGGCCCAGCTGTAATACAACCGATGAGTGTTTCTACTCACCAAGGAATTCAGAGCTGCTTTTTTAATCAAGCAGGCAATATTGCTGCTTCCCAGTGCAAAGACTCAAGCACAGTTGAGATTTCTGCATGGAGCCCACGTAAGTTCATGGATAACGTGCATGACAGTGAGTTCACAGACTTGATTTAAACAAGCCTGGTTGCTAAACAGCTGTCTTATAATAATGACAAATAGTTTCCCTCAGCGTAACGTGTCATATTAAACAGCTCTATACTTAATGGCTTGGATAAATAGGCCATAAGTAGCATGGCAGAGCACAGCCATGTCTCCAATGACAGCAAACCAAGCGTACAGATAACTCCTGTCCGGACAGAGTGACTGAAGACACCGGCACCGTGTAACTTCTCTCCCTTAATTCAATTCCCTGGCTCTGTGTTGTCCCTCCACCCCCTCCTCATTTCTCTCCTCCCCCCCCCCAACCTGTGCTCCAGATCGTACCAAAGCGCTCCTGACGGATAACAAGCCAGGCTGTTTGTTTGAGCCTATGTTGCCGCCGCATGTTCGCCCCATTATCTCCGCATAAGCTAAATGCTAAATTATATTTGCCATTTTGTTTGCAGTGACACGGGGCATCAATCATCTCCCTTTTTTATTTCCTCGCCACCCCCACCCCCCACCCCCACCCCCTTTCTCTGCTGCAGCCCCTGAGCAGGAGACGAGGGGTTGAGAGGTGGGGTGGGCCGGAGGTGGGGAGGCGGAGAGGGGGGGGGACATAAAAAATTCATTACGCTTAGTGGCACATCAGCAAGGGAGAGATATGACTCCTGAGGAACGGAAGGGGGGAGTTGATAATGATGAAGAATATCAAACATAATGCGGCCCAAGTAGCTGCCCCATCCAATTTGTCCTCGTCGCGTGGTGATCGCTTCCTTCGTGTCTACGGGTAAGAAACAAGCGCCGCAAGGACGATGAAGCATCTCCTTGTGGTACTTAGTGTTTAGATGCAAAGAATACAAATGATGGTAAGAGTAAAAGGGACAGAAAGAGTGAAAGAGTGAAAGTAAGGAGAAGAAAGAGCAATCTGAGCACGAGTGTATGTGAGAGAGTGAGCTGAGGGAATGCAGGGTGCTTTGAAGTTCTCTGTTACCCTGGTCAGTCTGAAGCACTCCAGGGAAAGAAGGAAACCACTGTAACAAGAGTTCCCCTGCTTATAAATACTTACCACTCTCATATGAGGTATGACACCACATATTTACCTTACTTCATATTTGATAGCCTGTGTGTACGTGTGATTGCATGAGGTGGGATAGTTAGGTGTATACAGTTCATGTGTCAGGAGCCCGTCTGTGTCAGTCAGAGATGGGTAGATTTGCTTCCTTCACTTGACAGGGCTTGATCACTGCTCTTATGAGAATCGCATGCTCCCAGGCTCCCCTCGCCCTGCTCTCATTTCCATGTCTCTGACACATGTTCATTTGCGTGTCTCTGACATGCGGATCATGTTGCGCACGTACAGGCCCGTGGCCTTTGATCCTGAAAGGCAAAGAGAGCCCAGCACCCATGAGGAGGATGCTCCGCGCCCACAGGCGGAAGGAAGCTGCGGGGTCTGATTTGTATCGCCATTAATAGCGGGGAGATGTGCGTGATGCAGCTGAATCAGACGTTCCCTCAGGTACGATCAGCAATATTTCAGGTGTGAGTGTGTTTGAGTGTGTGTGACCAGTTTGAGAGACTTACACAGGAAGAGGGGGCACAGGCTCGTAGATGTAACGTCCCTGGGCATGTCTGTCGTCAATTGGCACAGGAGGATGGAAGGTAGGGAAGAACTGTGGTGCAGCTGTATAGAATAACAGGAGGAGAAAGAGAAAGGACATGTGAAACATGATTTCTTTTTCTTTACACTTCGTAAGACCACTGGTTCCTCTAAAACATACTGTCATGTGAATTCATTCCCTCCTCAGCTAATCTAAATAGCAGCCATAATGAAAGGCAGTGGTTGATGGCTATCTTTCAGCAGACCCACCCAAGAGAGACCTCATTAAATGCACTGAACTAAAAGCTGCACGGCTCCAAAATGTTCGCTGAGGAAGTCTTTGTAAATGTCTCAAGGCTGACAGAACTCAAAATAAACAACGATAAAGAACCGTAAGAAAGGCAGCCAAATGGCACATTTCTCACCGTACCAAGCATAATATGGTTTTGTACAAAGGATAATGTTTAAGTACAACCAATGAAACGTACAAAATGAGAACAAAAACATCCTGTTCCGTTTCAGTGTTTTGTCACAACTGCCAGAGAGAATCAAGAGGCTTCTTTTTTCCCCCTCCAGATAAAACATTAAAACATTTGCATAATATGAGCTTCCAAGCCTTTCTCTATTTTTACCCCTGAAATTGAAACTGTTGTGCTGCCACTAGGCAGAATTCACATATGTATGCACTCATCTTCTAACCTTAACTGCAAACCACACCATAATCTTAAAAAACTAAAGCTGGGATTTTGTGTTGCAACTGTGCATCCGTTGTTGGACAAGTTGCAACAAGCAAACCATGTGTGGGAATTTTTCTCAAACACGGCCTACCTGAGGCTCGAACTGTGACACTGAAATGCGTTAAAATTCCTACTGAATGACACACACCGGGTTCTTTTTGGGTCCACACATAAACAAATGAATCACATACTGTTTGAACACATCTCAACGCCAGAACACACGTCACTTTACTGCCTGTTACTGAGACCATTGCCAAGCTGCGTATCACCACCCTCTGGCAAAGTGTGTGTCAGCATCTGCATACCTTCACGCAGCAAGTCTCTGAGGCTGCTAGCTATGTGTTTTTGCTTGTAAACATTTGGGAGCGTGTGCCAAGAGGGCAGATGGCCAAACGGTGGGGTGCCCGACAGCTCTACATGTGTTGGTCCATGCAAAACACAGCTGCATCGCTGGGCAACACAGCAGGTGTTGATCCCCCAGCACCACTCAGGTCTGTTTACCTCATCGCTCATTCTTTCATTGGGATGATCACTGCCAGCTTGAGCCAACACAGCTACAATTAAGAGGGGATCAGTTTGGTGGTGTTTGTAATCCTGCAGCATTAGAATACAAGTCTTAAAGAGACACTCCGGGAATTTAGTATTACACCTCCGTAAAGTTGGGACGTGTAATACTAAAATACTTAAAAATGTGAAGTCTCAAATTTCAAACTGAGATACCCGGGTGATGTAACTGTAGTATTTTTGGAGCCTTTGGAAAGCTCGTTCCACAGCCACAGACAAAATTACACAGTTGTTTTCACAGGCTGTAGTACTCCCCATGAGCAGTAATTTGACTTTGACCTGTTGAACTGGTGGAGTGCCCTTTAAAGCCTAAAGTACTGGTAGCATGTGGCGCTCATCAGGACAGCCACCGCTATCGTTCAGCGCTTCAACCTGCACACCTGGAGCCAAGTGGCAAACATCCCTGCAACAGCAAAATGTCTTATTTTCCCCTGTTGATGCCTCAGATAGTAACAAGTCTTTTGAGGTCTTTTAGGGGAAACTGAGGTGGGAGTTGGCTCTTCAGGAGGAATCAAGTGAAATAATGCAATAGAAGAACTTTTAAAAACACGTAATATGTCCAAATCCACTTTATCAGCTACATATCCTCTATACACTGCACGGCCCTGTTGACTATGGTATGTTACATTACAAATACAAGTAAAGGTCTCTAATTTCTTATTACTTCACGTTGACCAAATACACCCACTCACAGCCATATCAAATAAAATCAGGGTTTGCTCAACATGCTCGATGAGAGAAAAGAAAACTTCCAGGGTTTTCATCCTGTTTTCACAATAGCAGAGATAAGTAGTAAAAGCCTTCTCCATACAGCTCTGGCAAGCATCTGACCACTCTGTCTCTGTCTGTTTAATAGTTTCCTCCTGATGACTCAGTTTTGGCTCAGCTCACCTCAGCTGATTCCAGAGCTGCTGAGGGAAGGAGGGATGCTGGGATGGAGAGATTGGCTGGTGTTAGACAAGGGCAGAATCTGCTTTGTTTACTCTCCACAGCTCCACTCCCGGGCTGTCAGCCCTCGGCTGTCAGAGTCGGAAATGAACCTTCAGGTTTACTGGGGTCTATGTACTGTGTTCAAGCTTGATGGGAGTAAAAGGCTTCGTGTTCTTACTGATCCCTGCCCACACTGCAGGAACGTTACACCAACCTCTGTCCTGTTGGGCAATGGGGGATGACTGTAAGAGATTACAAACTGTGAAATCATTTTAAAAACTCCACCCTTCACCCCTGCAACACACACCTTCCTTCCCACATCCGCCACTCCTCATTGAATTACCCAGATCCCCCCTGTGTTTATGTCTCTGGAGCTCCTCACTCAGCACAGCCCTGCGCCTAGACTGGGCCCTTTTTTCTTGCTCCTTCATCACTCCCCCCCCCCCTCCTCTCGCTGTGGCCCTTGACTTTGCCGCATGGCAAACCATTCCGCCGAGGTTTATTTAAATCTAACTCAAAAGTTTACTTTACCATGGCCCTATCTAAATAGAGCCTGCCACCTCTTTTACGCCAGCGCAGCTCTCCATTAGCAAGGCAAACAGCCCTGTGTCACTGGAGGGAATGTATACAGTCGCAAAGAACAGAGGGCGAAGGAGAGAGGGGAGAGACTCCATCCTGCAATCCATCTCCAGTGTTTCCTGTAGGGACTCCTTACTGTTTACTCCGGGACTAAATTGCCCCTGCTCTTCTGGATATTCAGGGGTATTCTCGTCTTCTAATACAGAACACAGCTGGAAGGCACATAGGAAGCCAACACACGCATCGCAATTTTTACCTTCCCACTGTAGCCACACACCACAGCAGCTCCAGCATTCCTAAGGAAAGCATAATCACAACGGTTTGTACATGTTGCACATGGTAAACCACCACCAGCAAAGTGAAAGGGATTAAGTCATCTCGGCCAATCAAATGCTGAAAGTCGGAAACTAGGGACCACTGGATATCAGCGTGCAAACTTTTCTGAGAGCCCTCTTTTGAAAAATATATAATGGGTAACAATTTTTACAACTCTTTCCCAATTCATCAGCTCCTCAGAACTCTTCTCAAACATTTTAATGAGTCCAGGGCGACGCTTCAGAGCAGCATTATTAATTTTAGGTTTAAATTTTTCCTTTTTTATTCTTTCAGGAGAAGGGACGGGAGTCATTAAGACATGATTACAAATGGGTCTTAATGAAAGGGCAATTAGAGGCAAACTTTGACCAGGCTCATTAATTCTAATTCAGTATAAACACACTGTGCTCAGGACCAAAAGCCAGCTTCTCCTTCATTAAAGAGAGGATGGTAATTGCCTTGTCCTTTATTGGACACTTGAATAATTTCAAAAGAAGGGGGAGGACAAGGGGATGATAAAGCCTAAAGCATATCATTTGCAATATCCTTATTGGTTAATCTCCTTTCATAATGGAAGTTTTGCCACAAAGGATCTTCACTGCGCTTTGGAACATATGTGATGTGATACTTTAGAAGAATTTGAGCTGTCACTCACAATTCTGATTTGGGTTTTGATAATACACAAACAATTTCTCTTCTTTCCCTTTTGTTGTCAACTCAGCACTGTGAGTTTATTGTCTTGACGGCTAAACCTGGGCTCCTCCTCTGCTCTGGTGAGGGTTCACTGACTCTGCTCTAACAGAGTGTCACACGCAGCCGAGGACGAAACACTCTTCCATAAACACTGCGCTTCTCATCGACGCGCCGCTGCGAGAGCACAAAGAGCCAGTGACAGATTGTCATAAGCGACTAAGGCGGAGTGAGAAAAGGGCTGCTGGGGCCTGCTCCAGAGGTTTGTGAATTGCTAATGTGGAACATATGAAGCCTGTGCTGGGGCTGTGACTGCCAGATTTCATTATGCCACCTCTCTCCCGGCTCATGATCTCACTGCTCAGGCACGCTCGTCTGCAGCGGGGCCCACAGTTACACCACAACTCTGCAACACTTCGCAAACTGTGTTAAAGATGCTACAGACTTTGTCTGTTTGCATGTTTGCAAGTACATGTGTGTGCAACTTGTACTTGAGTACAGGCACATGTGCATATGTGTACTGTACAAAAAAAAAAACAGAACAGCGCAGTTCAGGGTCCATTTTGTTACTGGTGCTTTTTTTTCCACCTTGAATTGTTGAGATACTTACGACCCGAATAGTGTTCTTCCCCCTCTCAAATTGTTTGTCTTTCAATAACCTCATAGACCTGAGGAGGAGAAAGTATCAAGTATTCCACAAAAAAGTAAAGTTGTGTAGCAAACACGATATAATATCTGCAGACAAGCATGACGGTGAGTATTTAATGTGTGCCTGAACTAGGTGACTTGGTGTGTTTAACATTTCTGATCCTGCTTTCCTCCAGAAATGTGACACTGGGCCTCCCATCATTATCTGACTGGCAGGAGATGGAGCCCTATACAGACCGCCAGTAGAAGCAGTCTGGAAGCTGGCTCTCGTGTGAAGGCGAATTTCCCCTCTGATCAATCCCTTCACACCCAGTCTCTCATCAGGTCTGCTTACACTGAGACCTCAAGCTGTTTGGACATGTAAATAACACTTTGGGACTGTTTAGCTAAGCTCAATGGGAGTTGCTGTTGACTTTTGGAGCGTTTTGCTTAATTACAGGTCCCAGATTGTTTCAGGTCTAATGGCCTAATTACCGCTGTATAAATTAATCTAATGTTGCTGTGCAAAGCTTTCTCTACTGGATGTGATGTCTGGGCACTAGAACAGAGAAAGATAAAAACAAGCCTTTATTCAGCAAAGAGAAATAACAAAAAAAAAAGGGGGAGAAGAAAGCGAGCAGAAAGGTTAAATAACAGAAGAATGTTAAGTGTTGGCCTGCCAATCTCTCTGCCATTCATCATATACGCAAGGCTGGCTGATCACACTCTGCCCTTCCTCTGTAAATCAATAGATTTTCTTCTCTCCTCAGTTGTGTTCTGCACTGTTTTTGCTTTCGCTGTCTCTCTTGCTCAATTGCTCTCACACCCTTAAACACAAAAAGTCCTTCAGTGGGTAAAACTAATTAACACAGTGGAAAGGGAAAACAGAGCAGAGAAAGTGAGTGGTAAAAAAAGACACATGAGCTACGCACGATAACAGGCTCTCTGTTCAAGTATACATTCCAGTGCTACTTGCTGTCAGAAGTAATTTGTTTGTCTAGACTGAACAAGTCGGTCAATGCCCATCCTCTCTCTTCATGGTTCTACAAGTCTATGCGGATTTGCACTGGGACTTAGTGTTCGAGCAGGTTATCTGTTTGCACCAATATTTACAAAGTTAAGTACAGGATCATTTTTCAAGGCTTCACTATGCATACATCACCCACTGACATGCAACAATACACTGCCAAACTTTATCCAAAAGTTCACATTTTTACAAGTGACAATCCCCAGTGAAGTATGTCGCCATTTGCAGGACATTTATCTGAAATGGTTTTTGGACAGAAACCCCATTTTTTAGCAGCCTGAAGTCAGGAATCAGATGTAGGCTGTGCGTCGAGGAGCTTGTAGTTACCTTTTCTACCCATTCACTTATCTGTAAGTCACACACATATCTTGATGGAACTCCAGCATTTGCAAGACATTTAGGAAGCCCCCAGCTCCATCCAACCCCCAGCCATTCCCCATTTTTCTTCCCTTCCTCCCAGTATCCAGTGTGGATCAGGGAGTGAGAGTTATTTCACGAGTCCTTTGTGGAGCGCCAATCTATCTCCTACATTTGGTGAATTTCTCCAGATTGGGATAAGCTGGGGAGCAGAACAAAGCGTTATGCGTTGGCCCTACTCCCCTCACTTCAGCACCCTCTCTACCCTACCCCACCCTCCGGCCTCTTCTCCCCCACCCAGCTGGGGAGAGATTTACACAGCAGTTTAGTAACTGAAACACTGCACTACACCTCTATCCCCTTCTCTCTCCCTCACTCTATCTCTCACAACTGTCTATCTCCTCCTCTCCAAACAGCGATACCTCTCAGAGAGAAGGGAGTTGATTTAAACCTCAGGTTAACTCACCGGGACTTTGCTACATTTATTTTGCTTCAACTTCTCCTGTGTGATTTATTCTACTCAAATACAAAGACGCTTTAGGGTTTGATCTTTTTTGAGATCTTTATTTTGGAATTGGGGTCACAAGAAGAAATGAAAAGATGCATTGTGTCCACAATCTGTTTTTAAAAACTCCTTTAAAAGCCTGCATCATAGAAAATGTATGATGTATGTATGAGTCAAGGTCATACCAGTGACAGTGTTCATGATTACCACAGCTGTTCCAGCTTCTCTGTGGCAGACTAAACCCCTATAGTCCTGAGTCACGGCTCCTCCCTGATGGTGAATGTGAGGCTAATACAGCTGCACTATAATAACCCAGGCTGGACATTGCTTGGGGAACCTGGACAGCTTCTCAATCCTGAGGCATGCTGTGAGGCCACTGACCAAAGCCGGTCATTTTATTGCAGTTTTGTTTACAATATGACATTTCCTGTTTTCAATTCAGTTCTGTGTGCTATGAACATCAACTTTCAGAGACTTTTATCTTGATTAAGAGACGTAATCCATCACTGTGAGTATTTTGTCACCATTATTTATTTATTTGTTTATTTTTGTTAAAATTACGTATTATCGCGCGGTAGAAATTCTACTCAGTGGTGCATTCAAGGGCACATCCAAGACTTGAAGGTGAACCGCTGGAAAGCAACTCATTAATTAACTTACAGGAAAAACCTAGAGCAGTGAAAACTCTGGAATCTCAATATTTGGAAAATCTTTTACAAAAAGGTTTAGCTCATAACTGGCAACAAAATGTTCTGGATGATCTGTCTCGAGCTGGTTGTTTGCCTCTGCAAGCTGATTTTCATATGGTGTTAAAATTAGTGGCAACCACTGGCTGCACTGAAGGTGGGACATCAATCTAGAAACATTGTGTATTGTTTGGAAAACAGTCATGCATGATTTTAAGTTTAAACATTCAAAGCATGTCCTTTAATATAGTCTACAATCAAGTGGTATTTCCCCTTGTGTTGTAAACCTATTCCTCTATTTTTACCAAACCTACACAGGCATTAAACAAAGCCTGTGCAGGCCTCTAGAGGAACGTGGCCATTATTTGGGCTAATGGAGGAAACTGTGTGGCACAGAGCAAAGACAAATTCCAGTGTCACAGCAATCAGACAAATGGCTGCTGGGCTCTGCAGGGCAAGACAGGGGTCGACGCTTCTGGACCAATTAGGTCTTATGTGTGCAGCAACATCTGGAAATCTGTGATTCTCCTTCTTTTCCACTTTCTGTGCTCTTTGCATGGCTGTCACCTTACCCTCTCTTTCACCCTCTCTCTCATTCTTGCATCGTCCTCCTAATTCTTTCAATTAATCCCGCTCTCGGTCTATCTCTTTTTCTTTGCCTCTCTCATTATTCAAAGCGCATCCCCCTGATCTCTCCCCTTTCCTTTCTCACAGCATCCAAAAACAAGGACAAAGTTGTAATCCATTTACTGCACCCCTGTCAACAGATTCCACCCAAATAATCCTAAAAGACTTACAACCAGGCCTAGGTACTGTCAAGGGAAGGGGAGGAAAGACAAGGCAGAAGGCACAGGGGAAGGCAATGGAGGACCATAGAGAAAGAAGGAGAGGAGAGCATACAAGGGGAGTAAAGGAGTGAGGCAACAGACGGAGGGAACTAGTGTCACAGTGATTTGAGTCTTTGTCACACAGGTGGCGCCCAGGGGTTCCCTCAGCCTGGGCAGAGAGACAAACTGGGGCCCATGTAAACCTTAAAGAGGATTAACCCTGCCGGAGCACTTTAATGAGACCTGAAACTGCCGGGCACTGGAGAGCCCCACTGATTGAGCCGCGCTTGAGTCAGCTCCCAACGGTCCACCAGCCCAGTGGCCCAGCAGCGCTGCTGCAGCCCCGTGGCCTACAGCTGCCCGCTCACACTGAGCCACATCAAAGCAGCCTGTCTGGGAGAACCCCGAGACGGGAAGAAGAGGAGGGGGGCGGGTGGGCATAAGGGAGGCGGAGAGTGTGAGTGAAGGAGAAGTGGGAGGAGGAGGGAGAGGAGGGCGCCTGGATGGAGGAATCCCTTATCTCCTCCTGAGAGGATGCTGCTCTGTGGTGCGAGATTGTCTGGAGCTGCCACCTGTCCCAGGCATCTTTGAAGGCAACACTAAAGCCTGTGATGGGCCTGACCTCCTTGAGCTCCCATTCTTTTATGTCTCTCTTCATTTTCTGCTTTGTTACACCCCCTCCTCCTTCTTCTCCACTCTTACTGGCTCTTCTCACTTTTTCTCACCCCTCTGTCTCACTTACACCCTCAAACTCAGCCCTGACCCCCCCCTTCTTTCTCCAGTGATATCTTACATTGATACAAACATTTTAATTACACTGTGTTCATCAGCCTCCTCTTCGTGTAGAACAATATATACTTGCGACCCTCCAGAGAAGAGAGCAAGATATGGGCTGTTGGCTGAAGGGATCTGAGCGCTTATCTTTGCCACTATGTGAGAGGAATGCAAAATATAAAAAAGGAGCGATGAGATTTGGATACACACGAAACAAACGTAGAAAGGCATAAAATAACTCTGATTTAACCGCAGCACACAGAGGTGATTATCCTACTGGAGACTACAGGGTAGCTCAAGGAGCAGGGAAAAAAGGCTTAATATATTGTGGCTTTAACCAGCTGGCTGAGGAGAAGCCCCCATGAGCATTTAGTCCTCTTGTTTTTATGGTATTGTGCTTGATGTTATTGTCGCCAGTGGTGTTTGCTGCAGCTGATTCTGCTTTTGGATGGACAAAATGCAGCGAAATCTTCGTTTTAAGCCTTCACAGCGACAGCAAAGTGCCATTGTTCCTGCTTGAATCTGTGACTTGACTGATTAACCAGTCTCATTTGAAAAGAAGTAAAACACACTGACAGATGTTGCTACAACGATACCAAGAAATGCTGAGTGTTCTTCTTTGAACATCTTAAATTCTCTGGAAATTCTTCTTAATTCTTCTTAGCCCCTTCACATTTAATCTTGTCATTGTTAATAAGACCGGCCATTATTCTAAAATATTCAGTTCACACGCATAAGCTTTGTGGTAAGAGCATCACACGACCTTAAGATGGTATGAAAGTGCATTCTCGAAGCACTTCAAACTCTGCTTAACCCCCTTAAATCATCCAGCGCTACAAAGGGGCACATGCATGTGAGAATATGGCCTATCGTACAGCATGAGATGCCTCTAATAAGCTGTATAAAAGGGGATCATCTGATTATCCCTGGTGCGCTGGACCAAGGGGCCACAGCAGAGCACAGGCCCATGTTGTTCTTTCTTGATGAAAGGAGGTGGATGGAAGGGATCCCTCTCCATTGCCTGCAGTGTGCCCCAGGCTTCTCTGTGCCGGCACACCACTGGGGGACTACACGGTGCCACCACGCTCAAAAAGCCAATATTGAAACAATCACAAAGACAAACACTTACCCTTGAAACAGGCACGTGTCTTCTCACCCCAGGCTCTCCTCTGTGCTCCCCAGTTCTTTGAGGGAGGGGGATGTTTGAACCTGCCTGTACCCAAGCCAGTACTTGTCAGAGGCCTGAAAGTTTGTTCTTTCAGTGCAATTACATAGGAGCACTCTGTTTGTAACTTTTTTTCTCCTAAACATGCACACACACACACTTTATAATTGCTCTTTCTTGCTCTCTTTGCCACTTTTACTCTTTCAAGACATCTGGAAAGGTCCATATGAACTGAATGACTAAGCACTGTAATTAACTGTAGAGAGTCCAAAGCCATTGTTGTGCAGATCACGTTCAGTTTGGTGACAGCTAGCTCATTCAGTTCAGTGGTCAGCTGCATTTTGATATTGAGGCAGACAGACTGACGCCAAGGCAGCGGCTGGCGTGCTACGGCCCAGTAGACCTGAGATCAGCTCGCCACAGCAGTTTAGAGTTTAACCCCTATGACTGGACACCCGCTGCCCCCACCACACCATAAAATCCCGGGACGGGTTTTATGCCATGGTTTAGCATTCCTACTAGCTTTCCCTGAACACAGGGCCAGTGTGATCCAGGTAGCGGTCACCTTTGTCCAGGCTCAGTGAGCAGGGTTACTGTGATTCATGTGAAAGAGTCCTTCAGCCAAGAGATCCATACCTCCACTGCCTCTAGCTTAGCAAGCTTGGTTTCTGAGATCAGTCAAGGACAGCGAGGCTTTGGTGTGGGGATTATGCCCTGGCAGCCAGAACTGGGCTTGATTTTTTTTTTTTTTTTGAGGAGATAACCCAAAGACTTTTGGACTGATAGGCAGCCATCAAAAGCCGGGAGACATACTTAATGTGTCTGATTTACTTATCAGTGACCTGCTCTATCACACACAATACAATACAGCCACAACACTTATGTCACTTCAGCGCCAAAATGCTTGAGCATTGTCTCTAAAGCTTGGCAAATTCACTTTCCTCTAGTTGCCCTCCTTTCACTAAACATTCTCGGGTGTTTCAATGCAGTTTTAACATTTGCAATGGAAAGGCATTGAAAAGAATGTGCTTTAAGTCCCTCCGCGGATGTGTTTAGTCTGGCAAAGAAGGGCAATTGTTTAAGAAAGAGACACTTTAAAGAAGAGGATCCCCTCTGAGGAAGCAGAGATGCTTTGCCAGCAAGTGGGCTCACTGTTGCTGCAGGACCACTGACCGGCTAATCGGCGCATAATGTAAACAGATGTCGGCGCGCCGCATCCCATTCACATTTCTACACAATTAAGATCTTAAAAAAGGACTTCTCACTCATTAATCCTCATCTCAATCCTTTCTTCTTATCCCACAGCAAAGCCCCATGAATTAGTGTTGTGGTAAGAAGGATATGGACTCTTATCCAGTGTTTGCCCAAGAAAAGCGACTAAGATTCAGGCATCACCACGATTAGCTAATGGTGACAATGGGGGCAATGTTTCCTTAGTGCCTCCTCTTTTTTTGCACTGGAGTGGGTGTAAAAAGCCAGAGTAAACACAGTCTTAGGCCACGGACGTAAGAGGAGTGGGAGATCAAGAGTCTGGGTGAATAGCTGAGATTTACCGAGAGCACACACCCCTGAAGATAAAACCCCCCTACCCCCGCTGACTCTCTTCTCGTTGTTCAACTCCCACGCCTCCCAGAGCTTCGCCACCATTTTAACGACCCAGCGGCCAGGTGTGGGGAGGCTGCAGGTGCCATCGCATTTAGGCACATTAAGCACTGACACACACCAGCGCTAAGAGTAATCGGATTTACCTGGCTGTCTGCTGCGTGGCGTGGCGCGCTGTGCAAGCACAGCACAAAGGCTTAGGGCCCCCTCTCCATCACAAACACACACACACATGCACACACCTGGGATGAATTTAGGGGTGACAAAGCCCTCATAGAGAGGGACTGCCGCTGGTGGAGTAAGGACTGTGTGTGTGTGTGTAAAATGTGTGTGTGTGCATGTGTTTGGAACCAGAAACCAGAACAGGAGCCAGTGGCTTTTTACACCTTGTGGCGCAGGACTGGCGACAGACGCTACAGGCTTCTGGTTCAAAGCAGCTGAGGGAGGGAGGGGAAGTGGAGGTTTTAGGGGAGCCCTTTCCTTCTGCTGACCCTGAGACCACTAGAGCTCATGGGGATTGAGCTCTGGTACTGGGTTCAATCAGACAGAATGGGACCGCCGCCTTTAGGGACACCCCATGTCCTCAACACCTGGGGCCAGGAGGAGGTGTTTTACACAGCAGCTCTCTCATCTCAGATCACAAGTCTTCCTGAGCAGAGTCAGGATCAGAGAATTGACAGAGATCAATGAAAAACACTAGAAGCCATTCAGAGTTTGGGTTCTTTAAGTCAAAATGTGTTGTTATTTTTGTGTTTTTATAGCACTGGTAACCAATCAGATGTTAGCTTTTTAGTGTAATTCTCATACATTTACTGAAATTAGAGCTACAGCTAAAAATTACTCATATCGTTCATCATTCTGACAACATCTTTTATTCAAATGATTCATCATCATGACAGAAAATTCTCAGAGTCCAAAGTGATGTGTTCACATTGCTTGTTGTGTTGGGAAAATCATAAGATATTCAATTCACAGTGATATCAGAAAGAGACAAGCAGCAAATCCTTGTATCCAAGAAGCTGCAACTGGCAAAGTTTTGGCAAATAATTGTTTCAGCAATAGCACTCAAGACTTTTATACTAGAATGTGGAAGAAGCAGTTTGGAGGGAGAATGAAATCTATGTGCATCATGCCTACAGCTTCCCAGCAAGCATCACTGTGCTCTAACGCTACTCTGCTTCGTATGATTGCAGCCTTCCAGCCTCTTGAGTCCCAATGCACAAAGAAAGCCTCTTGAAGCTCTGCAGCCCTTTTGACTTTTCCTGCTGCTTTTGAACTCTCCATTTCAGACTGTGACTTTTCCACATGACCCCAAGCCTCACAGTGACCCCCACCTCTCCCCACTCCTACCCCAAGGCTTCAGTGGTCTGGAACCACCAGAGCCCCTTCACACATACCCACACACATACATAAAATGAGAAGTGGCAGTGTTGCTGAGTTAGGTCAGGATGTAATGGGCAGTAATGTTCTGCCCTTGAGGGTCCTGTCCACAGCACCATCGCCTGGTTTCAAGTAACCTTTCCCTTAAAGAGGCACCTTGGTGACTCCCAGGCACCCAAGCACAGGGGAGCAGAAGCTAATGAAGTGGTTGAATAAATAGAGTTACAGTATAAGGTTGGGGTCCACTGGACTTTTCATTACTTCCACTGGATTAAAATCACTCTGTCTGCCCCAATTCAGAGCCAATTTAACCAAACTAAACAAGCTATCACATCAAATCCAGGCTAAGTCCTGGCTACAGTGGCCGCTGAATTAACCTCCTAATCAGCCTCTTACACCCCAATCATCTATCTCCTGTTCTCTCTTTCCACATACACAGAGCTTCACTTTCATCTAACTACTACTGTCTATCTCATCTTTTTTTTCAAATTATTGTCAGTATCTCACTCAAGCCAACAGCTCTCCCTTCCCCTCAATCTCTCAGGCTTCATCTCCATTAGTCTCTCTCTCTCTCTCTCTCTCTCTCTCTGCCTTTCTCTCACACAGTCTCAGAGTCCCACAGAGAGAGAGAGAGAGAGAGAGAGAGAGAGAGAGAGAGAGAGAGAGAGAGAGGGAGGGAGGCAGAGTAGGGAGTGGTGAGGTTTGACTCGGCGCTGCTTTGGGGCTTTGAAGTGTGTGTTGATGAGAGAAAGCGGAGTACTGTGCTCAGACAGGCCCCTAATGAGGGAATTAAGAAGCTACGCTGGCCGTTCCCCATACTAACTTCCCAGGCACCAAACAAGACAAGAGTGTGTACGTGTGTTCACAAATATGTGTGTGTGTGTGTGTGTGTGTGTGTGTGTGTGTGTGTGTGTGTGTGTGTGTGTTTGTAGAGACAAGCGCAAGTGCGAGAGAGAGGCTAATCTGTCAGACATAATCAAGCAGTCTGGTAGTTCTGCCTCTCACCTACAGTAAAGAGACAAACTTGCCCTAAGTTTTTTATTATTCTCTGGCTAGTGGACTTACGATAGTGTGAGTCTAGGTAGCCATTGCGGGGGTCCATAGCAAACAGAGTGCCTCGGTATGGCAGGGCGTGGTCAGCTAGGTGGGGTAGGGAACCATGCAGCTCCTTCTTGAGCAGAGATGGGCGTTCCTCTGTTGAGGTGGAGGTGGAGGGCTCCTCACTCACGTTCCTGTCGGAGGCGCCGGGTGTCTGGGCCTGGGAGCTAATAGCATTGCGCCTCTCGCGGTGGTAAGGCATTCCTGAACTCTCATCCTCTGTGAGGGTAGATAGACAGACAGAAAGAGGGGAGGACGTTAATGATGTTAAAACTTTGGAGGAGCTGCAGATTTTCTATGAGCAGATATTAGAACAAAAGTTAGGAGCAAGTGTAAAAATCTCTCTCCCTTCCCCACACACACAGCTGAACACACTCATGTTCTGCACAGCCACATACATGGTGAGGAAGTCGGGTAAAGGGTGCAGCAGGGAATCAGCTTTGTAAAACCTGAAACCTACTGGGCATCACAAGTGTAAATCAGCCTGAGTTTGACTTCCACCGTGCTAAATGTAGGAGTTCAGAGGCAGATGGTGTATGAACAAACGGACACCACAGTTAAAAAAAATCCCAACCTCTTCATTTCACACAGTCGAGGCAGTGTTTCCCAAAAGTCTGCTCTTAAATTCAGCTCTGTCTGTTCTTTTTATAAAGAAATGGATTCCCATGGAGGAGCAAGCGCAGGCTTTCCGCCTGCATTCCAAACTACCCATTAACCAGCGTCATGGGTTGTATCAACCCCACCCTCCTTCTCTCTCTGTTCTCAAACTAAATCTTTCTCTCTCTGTCTGAGGGCAAAATTAGGAGGAGTGGGGTCTCTGGAGAAAGCTTCCTGGCATGCTGGGTATAAGGGGATAAATGTGGAGCTGAGTTCAAGGGCTGAGCTCCACCAGAAAAATATGACCCATGACCTTTGGCCTGACCTCTGAACTGACATATATAAGGGTCAGTTAGCCTCCTGACCCGGAATTAGTCTTTTCTGTAGAACGACACTATATTGACTAACTTAGAAACTCTGAATGACATTTCTAGGATGCAAAACAGATTTGAGAGCGTATATAATTTTAGGTAACAACTTAAGTTGATTTAATCTTTTATATACAGTTAGGTCCTATATGTTTGATAATTAATTTAGGCCTTAACATCTTCATTGGCAATAATTCCTTCTACAAAATCAACTCTTTGGGTTCAGTCGGATCCACAAAGTCTCCTCTCGGCCCTGATTTCTTCACTAGCTGTTGTGATTTGCGATTGTAATTTCACCACCGAGCGTGTTGGTCATCAGCACACTCCAATGCTCTTTCTCACATTCATGTCGATCACTGAGAGCCTGGCAAAATGTTGCAGTGCTGGTGCCACAGGTACTGCAGTATTAGCAGCCTAGCTGTGCTGGGCTCCCCCACTATGCACTGAAACCCAACAGCATCCAACTGCCAATTAAGAACAGAGGAGAGGGCCAGATTAAAGAGCACTACCTTAAGCAGTGAAGAGGGCCAGCATAATGCTGTACCACTTCACAGAAGAAGAGAAGCGATCAGAAAGGGGGAGGTTAAGAGAGAGAAACAGAAAGAGAGAATGTGATTGAGCAAGGAAAAGAGAGAGCAGGAAGAGCAACCCACGGGTCCCGCTTTTATTCCCCTCACTCTCCCACATCCATTACCTGCATTTGGGCCAGCCGTGCCCCGGCGCGGTACTGGCAGCAGATTCAAGGATTCTTAACGCGGAACTGACAGCCAGAGAGGCAAGCCGCTCTCATCCGCAGGAAATGACAGTGTCCGTTATGATATAAGTATTTAATCCTATACTGCACAGCCAGTGATCTTATTAAGGGAATAATGGCACTTATACGGTTAAAGCTGGATTAATAGGTCTGCTCTTGCAAAGCGCAATATTAACATAAAGGGATTTCAGAATTGGGTTCATCTCTTGACATGGATTGAAAGAAGTCAAGACTGTAAACTATGCTAGGAGCAAGCACTGCTAGGGGCAGAGCACGTAGATGTGTGTAGTGCAGGCTTCCACTGTGTACTTGCAGCTCTTTCACAACCAGAAAATCTAGCATTACATCTGGGAAGTAAAAAATGCACTGTCTACATATTTATGAGCTCTTTTCCTTGCTTTCAAACTGATATTTGATGTTTTAGAAATAGACCCATCACTAGGGCTTTAGATAGTGTAGCATTTAGAAGGCCACTGGGCACTAAAACTGGCTTAAAACATCTTCTGCCATCTTCTTCTTAGTTTTGAAAATATACTGTGCATTACTAATTTTTCACTATTGTCACTTGTTCACTCTCTTCCCTCATCTTTCTTGTTCTTCCTTTCTTTTTTCTCCTTCTCCAGTGACCGTCCACCCCCCACCCCTGCCCGCTGCTATTCAGATATGTCTCTCTGCTCCAAGGGAGGTCAAGCGACTAACAGTTCAATCACAGCAGTGTCACAGTCCCACCATCCCCCTCCAATCCCCATTGCAAGTCCACGGGGGGGGGGGTTCATCATTCTACCATATACCACCTTAAGGGGCTTCATTACTTCAGTTCATAGCACCTTAAATGGTTAAACAAACACTCAGCAGTACAAGGGTCAATTGACTCCTCGGACTGGTGGAAGAGAACCAGAGGTCTCGGGTAAGGTTTCTCCTCTGTGCTGCCTGCACCTGCTGGTGGAAACTTGTTGTCTGCGCATAACATGTCAAGTATCCATCAAAAAATGAAATGGGCTAATGAAGACAGAGCTTACACATGCAACTTTGAAAAGTTCAACCCTGCAACACTTCTCTAACTCTGACCATCCGCCCAACAGACCCTTTCCCTTTTTCCCTCCCTCATTTTTCATTCCTCTTTTATTTCCTCTTTTCCCATGGTTGCCGCATCCAGTCCTCTACCAGTTTGCAGGTCTATTCAGCCCAACACAAAAGCAGCAGGCCGGTCCTCTGTGGACCAGAGGAAAGCATGCCTCTCAAAAAAACAGAAAAAAGAACCATCCTGCTCTCTCTATGGTGATTGAATTTCTTAACATCTTTTCAAAAAGCGCTTAAATGCCTGGAGGCGAGAGGAAGAAACAAGCTAATGGTGGATGGGGAGCACTGAACAAATTTCAGAGCCCTTTCCTGCTCGCGTTTGAGGTTGAAAGCGAGCTCCTGCCTTTCAAGTTTCAAAGTCCTCCTTCCTCCTGCAGTGTCACTGAAGGATTTGAAAAGAAGGTAATTGTGCTCACTGCCGTCCTGATCAGAGCACACGCCCCAGCTCTAGTATTTCAGGAGCTTTCTCTTCCACTATAATGGTACCTGGTGCTCCATTCCTGCATTCTTCCTCCCTTCCTACTCTTTCTCCCCTCTCTCTCTCTCTAACCCTCTACAAATGCACTCTCTCTTGCTCTCCCTCACTTGCTTTCTATCCATCTTTCACCCCCAGCAAGCCACTCATTAAATCCTAAAGCCCAGGTTTCTCCCTTTTTTCCCCTTGTCTGGGGTCTCTATTGTAAAACTCTGGTTCGAATACCTTCAGAGAAAACCCTATGCATGGCCTTTAATATGGTGGTATAAAAGAGAGAGTGGATGCAATGACAAAATGAAAATTTAAAAGAGATAATGAGATATGGAGTGGGGCCAGATCCTATAAGAGTTGGGCTCTGGGACAAGGGGACGGGGGGCTAAAGTTAAGGGTGCCCAGCAAATTCAAAGAAATCAAAAGTGAAACAAAACCCTTGGCTTGTTGTTTTCTAAGGTATTTTCTAGAGGCAGAGGTTAAGAACAAGGATTGCTGTTGCTCCACATGCCAATCTGCCCTTGACTCTCAAGCATCTGATTTGCCCTCCAGCTTGAACTCATTCAGACAGTGAGTCTCTAAAGCTGGGACATGTATGTTTCACGGGTGCACAAAGGGCCACTGCAACTCTTTCCCCCTCTATTACCGCCTTTCCTAAAAGCCTAAACATCAGAGGAGGTGTTGTTGTACCTCTGAGCCAAAGCCAGACATATGCCGCGTTCCACCTTCGAACTTCTCAAAGCCCTGTTGTCACTGGCACAAACAGATTTTGGCTGGGGAGCACATGGAGAGTGAACGAGGAGGAGAGGAGTGGAGGATATACAGTGAAATCACAAAACACTTCTTCAAAGCGCCTCTCCTCCTGTGCAGTAATCTCTTGCTCCTTTTTTTCTTTCTCTTGCAAATCAACTCCCGGGAAAGACTCAAGACTCCCCAATTAACAATGAGAGGGGGAGAAAAATTCCAGCAGCTGGCTAGAGTTTAATAAGAGCACCTCTCCAAGCAGCTTAGGCTTATGTACCTGATTCACCGGCCCTGGCATTGGCGCTATAGACAGAGGGAATCATTCACGATTAGCACAGACTGAAAGACAAGGGAGAGGGAGACCGCTCAAACTCCACCAAACCCAACACAACAAGAGCGTAGGGGATTACTGCAATTGTGTGAGGTATTTTTCTGATCAACTTCTTGGCTCAGTGGCACAAGGAGCTTGGTGCCTTCCCCGCAACAGAGTTCAGCTGTGCATTATGTGAAGGTTACATAGTCCTAATGGAGCTTCCTGTATCTGCCTAAAAACAGGGTAACATTCGAGAAACTCCTTGACAAACAAATCCGCTAAATGTCAGAAGGGAGACTCAGGTCATTAGCCAGATATCTGTGGGCAGGATAGTTTGGAGTCCCTAGCTAAAATATCTGTCAGAGCTCTGGAGAACGTCAGCAAACAAAGTTCACTCCCTCCAACTTTGCGCTATTCTGTCTCTGCAGAGTGAATCCGCAGTGGTACATTATTTATCCATAAGCGTGTGACTGATGTTTGGTCGAATTGCAGAGAGAGGTATGAGCAGGTCAGGATGTTCCCGCTCCTGGTTAGCAGTCATACTGTCAGCTGTTGATTTCCCACACAGCACCCGCAAATGCCCTCTTCAATATTCATCTAGGCAAAATCGACAACTCCCACATCTCAATTTGGCTCTCGGAAGCCCAGGCCCCAACCCCCCAGCTCCGTGGCCCGCAGTCCCAGCCTGTTCTCTGTGCCGCCGGGGGTCTGCTGGGACCCACCCAGAGCTCAGCAACTTGCAGTTCCAGCCTCCAGGCCCCGGGGCTGGGGAGGGGCAAATCAAAGCCTGCGTGGCTCCTTCCTTCTTTCCCTGCGCTCACCTCAAATCAGCCTCACAGCAGGGTTGTGTCGTGCCAAGCCTCCGCCTGCCCCCAGCTACCCCTCATTCACCCATTAGGGGCACAGGCCCACCATAGCGCAGCCCGAAACCCCACTACCATTTCATCAGGGCCACATTGTGAGGGAGCAATGAGCATTGCAGTGAGAGAGCTGAAAGCCCTGACTCTAAAATGCACACTGATGCGTTTTTGACCACGGATAGTTACAGCCTTTAAGGTTTTTCACTCAAAGGGCACCTTGGCCTGCATTCTTTAAGGAATCAAACACCAAGAGATGCATTTGATCATGGCTTCAAAGCAAAAAACGCCATTTAGTGCTCTGATTGGCTTGTAGACTGTATTAGCGTTGCTTCAGATAGCCACAAGTCAGCTATAATCAGCCATTACCTGTTAGTTACTTATACTGTCCTCTGTAACAATACAAAATGATTGTGTGCTAGGCCAGACCATGGCAGAATTATGTCCACTGGGGACAGTGGGTCTTTTAGGGTGAATCTGGGCACACTGCCCACCAGACCAGAGTGGGCCAGCTTTCCACTGGGCCTCAGCACTGGAATCCCACTTCTGACACCAGAGCGATCCGGACCAAGTCTGTGGCACTCAGATTAGGAGCAGCTCGCCAAGAGAAATGGATATCCAGCCAAAGCAAAGAAACACAGAGCCAACAGTTAGGATAAAATAGAAAAGATAATACAGTAATTTCAAGCACATCAAATACAATCCAAAATGCCACTGTGCATATTTCCCACCTTACAGTATGGGATGATATCATAAACTTCTTTCACTTAACTTTTAATAGTTTAAACTTTATGTCCATGGTGAATTTTTCCCCTGAAAACATGGTATGATGCTGTGTGTTTTTGTCTGAGTGAAAATGCACATTCACACATTCTGGAACATGAGTGTAAACTGCATTGAGGCACAGAGGTCCCCATTAAGATAGTTAGCCAGCAGTTACTAGGAGCTGGATAATTAGACACTTCAAAGGCACCTGCCCGCCATCCCAGAGGGGGCAGGAATCGCCGCCCCCCGCCACGTTTAAAAGCATGTTAACTCCTATCTGAGGCTAGCAGGCTAATTTAACTTTTGACATTTGATATCTAAGGAATGAGAGGGATCAGCCATTTAGCTGGAACAGGATTACCCACCCCCTCCCCGCACACCCCCAATAGCCCTCCTCCTCTTCCTCTCCCTCCTCTTCAACCCCAAAACCCCCCTCTCCCAGTCAGGCCGGATTCATTAATTTTCCTGCTGCTAAGCACTTTATCAATGACTGGTGAACGTCTAAGTCCAGAGTGGGCTCTCTCCCTCTCTCTCTCTCTGTGGTGATTAGGCCTGTGGATGTTCGGATCTGTCTGTCTAATTCACTGCCTGCTCTGTTGCTGCTGATCTGTTCTCACACCTGCTATGCAGCTCAGTAAACAGAAGTGAAAAAAACGCTTTGAGAAGTGGGCTAATGTTGAAAACTTTTAAGTGCGAAAACCATGCAAGTCCAGAATAACATTTTCTGGTCATTTTTGTAAAGGTCACCGTCCACGCTAAAATGCCTAAGCAGCAGGAAAATTGATCAAATGGATCCTATTTTAGTCGGCAAAAAAAACAAATGTGCCTTTCAGCCCTTAGTCTGGTGAGGTATTGAGTCTCAGGTGGTTCAACTTCTGTCCCCCTCCGCTCTTTGTGATTACCTGCTGAACTCAAAATTTGATTGCCGCTGCTATTTTCAGACATATTTACTCTGGACGCCCTTTTTGAAAACTTTCAAGAGTCACATGCTGGAATGGTGTGGAGGGTGGGTCAAAACAAAGAGCAAATATTCAAATCAACCAGCTAAGTGTGGGTCTGCCTGCTCTCTCTATGTTGGCACAGAAGTAATTTCCTGCAGAACCACTACCAAATATATTCAAATATAGTCTGTAACCTTTGACATATCACAGGTAGAGAGGTGCCAGGAGTTAATCTGCATTCATAACTCTACATTAGTCTCAGTCTAATGCCTTCTGTAGAATGTCTACATTACAGGTTGAATCAGGGGCTACACGTTAGTGTGACGGATCTGGGTTAAATAAACAGCACGCCTGGGCTTTTGATGGTGCAGCTGGTAGTGCTTACTGTTTCTAACCCATCACATTTGGACATAAGGCCTTTTTACCAGAGAGCATGACAATCAGAATTCCAAACTACAAGCCAAATGCCATAAAAATAACACAACTCAACTGACTCCTTCACTCTGCTCCCACAGTGAGGGACCGTTCTGCGCACACATCACCTGGTGTTTGAAAGAATCTAACTGAATCAACTTTCTTGCCTTTACAGCTTGACACATTAATTGTTTAAAAATAACATTAGTTCATTTCCACATTTTTTCCATCAAGACCTAAAGGGTCCCAATTCACCTCACAAAGAATCCTTTATGAATCCATCAATCATCATTTGCCTTTCCGACATCCTATCATCATTGCGGCTGAAGGTTGGGCCATATTTGCTACAAAATCTCAGACCTGACCCTCGCCAGCCCTTAATGTGTGATATGAATGGGAATGCCCGCTTAATAAACAGGGTGTAATTCTCCCCTCTCCCCCTTAAACTGTAGGTGAGACCAGGACCCTTTCATTACAGTGTCTGCAGCAGGCAGGGAAAGCTCTGCAGATTAGAGGATCTGCCCTGTTGGCCAAACAGACTTAACCACTGTGCTAGGAGAGGCCTGGAGGTTGGAGGTGAGTACAGGAAAGGAAAAGGCACCAGACTTTCTATGTGATTAGATAAATGCCTCTGTAATGTAAAGGAAAGCACAATATAGGGTGAAGGTTGCAGGTCTGCACAATATGTTGGACTAGCTGCTGGAGCACTAGTATTGTATGCCACAGGTTAGATCAGCCAGCCAGGAGAGAGTTATGTGAGGTGTCCAAGATCTGAGAGGTAAAAGTCTGATCAGTTAACTCCATTAATAATTTGAGTCCACTGGAGGTAGAGGGAAAAAAGTTTCTCGCACCACTAATGGGGCGCAGGCTGAAGCCAGAGGTAAAATTTTGTAGAACTATGTATGATTCTGGGTAAATTTTCAATGAAATTAGTAATCATGTAGGCGTGCTTTCCTAACCAAGTGGTGCTGGTGCTTAAATATAACCACAAATATATAGAACATGCAGTGCACGTAGTGAGAGTTTGACCTATCAGGTGCAGATATTGGTCAAAAAAAACATACAACAGTGAAAGCTGCTCCTTTAATGTTTCACACATTCCTCTGTCTGACCACGTATAAAGAAGCCTGCTACTTTTTTTCCCTTGATCTTTTCACCTCTCCGTTTTCCTCATCATATCTTCTGCTTCAACACTCTCTGTCCTTACTTCCTCCCGTACTTCTGTTGCTCTCCCCTCCTGTTGCTGTCCTCTCTCGGTAATGAGCTCCCCTCATGTATGACCTCTCCTGTCACTCCCCGCCTGTGGAATCCTCCTCTCCCGCTCCACTCTCGCCTCCTTCTCTAATCTCTGCATTACTTTGCCATTAATCCTACATTCCACACAAGGATGGCTTCTGCAGCTCAGCTGACATGTTGCCTTTATAACCTGGTGTTCATATTGGAATGAATCAGTGGGATGGAAGCAGAGCAGTGTTTAAAATTATCATAGAAAAAGGCTACTTAAGGATTCACCTGTAGCATGTAGCATTCACCTCCCTCTCCATCCTTCATTTCCCCTCTTTTACCTCTCTACATCCCACCCCTCCTGTATCTCATTCTCACCCTCTCCCTGCTAATCTCTTGCAACTCACTCCTGGTTTCCTGCTCTCATCCGTCAGTCTCCCGGGTCTTCTCCCAGTTCCCATGTCTTTCCCAAATCTCCTCAAGCTCCCTGCATTGCCCCCTCATCCCTTTCCTGCACACTCACTCCCTCTCTCCATCCACTGCCTCCCTCCATCCATCCTTCTCCCACTGCAGCTCTGGAGGGAGCCCCATGCTGAGCTGCTCCAGAGCCAAGCCAGAACAAAGAGCCCATTGAGCCGAGCAGAGACATAACGTGGGCCGCCTCTGACAGCACCAAAGATGAAGTCATGAGGTCGCCAAACAGTTAATAATGACGGCCCCATCCTCCAGCTGCACCAAGTGTGTGTGTGGACAGTCGTCAAGGAAAGTGAGAGAAAATGAGAGATTATGTGTCTGCATTCATGCATGACTGAGTATCTACAGTATGCAACGCGTGTGCACATATCTGAGAACATGTGGATGGATAAAAAGCTTTTAAGAGCGTAATGAGATACTCCATGACACTGAAAAATGCGCTCAATCACTTTGTAAATACCACAGAGGAAAAACAAAACCTTCAGAGAATTGCACTTTTAGTTTTGGCTTCGCTCCAGCTGCGTTGAAGAACACACACCCCACCCCAACACTGCCCCCCTTTCCTTATTGGAGTCTGTCTGGCGCAAAGTCTGACATGAGACATATCTCCCCGGGACTGGAGCTGTCGCTGCGAGGCCCACACTCCGAACATCATTACACTCACTGCTTCAGGTGAGATCAGGCAGGGTAGGGAAGACAGAGAGAGGTGCATGTGTATTTGTGTCTCTAAGCCAAAGCATGCATATGGGAGATTCAGTTCAGGCATTAATCTCAAGGCCACTGAATGACCACGGTCTATTAAAATGCCTTTACAGGACCACTTGCTTGTCAAGAGGCCTCTGGGCTGAGCTGTGCTCAGGACAAGGGGAGGAGGAGGAGGCGAGGGAGGGAATGGTGAAAGACAGCTATGCAATTGATTAACATTAGAAGGACTTGCTCAAGTTCAAATTGCACGGCCCCTCTGCTTTAAGCTACAGACATTTGTTTCCCCGCAAGTAGAATGTTTCTTTCAAACCCTGTCTCTGCTACACATCTGAGTTCAATTCTCCGCATGCCCTCTCTCTGAAAATCAATTCCTCCTCCTCTTCTCTGCTCTTTTCCTCCAGCTCTGCGAACAGACCAGGGCGAGGGGATTACACTGTCCCTCCCCAGATCCAAGCAAGACAACAAATGGTTCTTATCAACTGACACCCCCCTGCCATCCAGGAGGAAGAGGCAGAAAAACTGGCCAAGCCGCTTCGGCACGGATGTGTTTCTGGGCTCTGTCTGCCAATAGTGGCTACTCTTTTCACACTTAAAGCCTGAGCTATTTACGAGAGCCCTGAGAGAATGCGTGCGCAGCACCAGAGGGTGGGAAGAACCGAGGGGAGAGAGCTGCTGCTTCTCAACCTCTGCTTCTAATCAATCACCAGAAATCACTGCCATGGTTTATGGCCTTTGATCCTAGCTCCTCTTTCGCACTGCGAGGGAGAGAGTGGGGCGGGGAAAGGGGAGGGGTAGCAGGGAGAAGGGTGAGAGTCAAGGCCCAGGGGGTGTGGAGGTCAGGGGAGAGAGATTAGGGGGTATAGGGCCTTTTGCTCTCGCAAACCTGGAAGCATGTCTTGATTTAATCCAGTGAGCTCTGAGCACAGAGCTGAAAGTGGCCTGGAACACAGAGGCCGCTTGAAAACAAAAAATAAGTTTCAAGCATGAAATACATTCGGATATTTCTGGCTGCTCTGCTTTAGGGGACATCAACCTGTTTAACCCTGTAAGGCCAAAAAATGTTTTTTAAACTATTTCTTATTTTACCTCATAACTTCTTTAAAAATGACATTGATTTATCAGTTAAATATTATGTATATAGTATATGTTACATGTATATAATATATGTTTATGTTAGAAAATATACATCTAATTTTGTGGAGTTCTTTGTTTCACTTGTGGTATATTTTCATGTGATGTACATATATATGCATCCTATATATTATTTAATATGTAATTGCACCTATATGTCAAATGAGTGACTAAAAAGTTAAATTAGCAGACAGTGAATCATCTCGAAAACCTTGCCTCCTTGTTCACAGTACATGTGTGAGATCAGTTCACCAGTAGGACCTGTCCCTCTCCATCATTTTTTTTATATAAACTCCAACCCTGGTGGCAAGGCCACTAGATACTACTTCATCCTCTGAGTCCCATTCAACAAGAACCCAACTGTGGTAAGGAGGAGTGAGTGAGCGAACAAAACAGAGAGGACGCGGAGAAGAACACACCACAATAAATCCTCCTGGCAGGGTCAGGACACTCCTGCTTTGTTCCTCCTGGCAGGAGGGAGGCCACTGATGCCTACCGACAAATGGACAGAGTGGTAGAATAATCAACTACTGTTCCTCCACTTTATGGGTTTATGAGTTTATGGGGCCCTGGGTCGCCCCTGCGTGTCTCCCTCTCTGAGAGAAGTGAGATTCGGCCCAGTCGCGGAGCTGCCAGGCTGGTGGATGTATCCCGATCCTCTCACACAGGGCAGGCTGATTTGTCTTTGTGAGGCTGGTCACTGGTTGAGAGACCTGTCTCTGACCTGGGTGACCTCTGACTCCCGGGCCTTTCTGGCTCTCAGCATGTCAGTGAAAATGACCTCAGGTTCCTGTAAGGAGCCTTTGTGATGGGCAGCATTCACTATCACAACATATTAGATTTAATAATCTATGAATCTATGAGTTGCTGAAGTTGCTGAATTGAGATTTTGCTCTGTATCAGTGCGTATTACGAATTCTGAGTCAACTTAAAGTTTTAATGCAATCTGAATTCCATATGTGGGCATGGTTGCTGAAGTCATGCTGAAGTCTGGGAATGTGGCAACACTGATAAAAAGAAGCCCAGGCAAGGAACACAATTATACATGTTATTTACTGCAGCTTTGGGCTGTGTACGTTCAAATAAAGTGGTTTAAATAACCTGAGTTAAAATAAACAGGAGTTTTCTTCAAGGGATAATTTTGAAGTTCTCATTCACGTCTAAAGCTGTAACACTTGCTACAACAAGTAAGCTGAGCACTGGGTAAAAAAAAGAAAGAAGCAATTCCACTACAGCCAAGTTCTGGCAGCATCTCCACAGCAGGCAAAAGTCTAGAAGAGGTGGCTTATACGCATCCTCCAGCAGTGAAGGAGCAGTTGAGCTCCAGCAGGCAGATCTGAGCAGGCGGAAGTGTGCCAGACAATAGAGGCCAGGCTGGGCTGGACTGGGCTGAGCAGCTGAGGATCCCCTCCGCCCTGATTAGCAGCGAGGCTAAGCTAATCCTGTGCCTCAGGCCCCTGTGAGGTGGCTCTGCCAAACGCCTGTCCCCCTGCTGCTGCAGGAAATTGCCTTCAGTGCAGAGGTCCATGAAATGGCCATGGCTCACCAGTGAAGGCAAAGCACATCCGCTGTGTGTGCACACGGATGCAGAGCGACTTAACAAATCCTCATCTACAGGTAGATTTTAAATTTCATACCTCATCTATAACCTTGTGATATACTATCATGAAAACAGCCATGTTGCAGATAAATCATGTTCTTCAAGGTAATTGTGTTAATTGAATGACTTGTTATGTATTTGTATGTATTATTTATGTACCATACTGAGGTCTTTTGACACTAAAAGCCAGTTTTCCTGTGTGGGGTTGTGTGTCAGGCTCTATAACGCCTCCTCCATTGTGCTGTTTGACCCGTGGGCCAGCCAGAGCTCCCATGAGGTCCCTTATCCCTCCATCAGTCCTCTCTCATTAGCCACCACAGGCAGAGCCCAGAGCAGAGCAACACAGAGGGGCCCCTGCTTCCTCCTCTGGTCCCCATGAAATACATGCAGCACAAATACAGAAGGCAAAGATCACCTTTTATCTGTAGTGATCCACAAACAACTAGTGCATTTCTTAAAATAACCACCAGCTTGTTGTCTGTAAAAGAAAATGCCAGTTTAAGAAAATGAGCAAATATATTTCTTGCAATTCTTTACAGTTTTAAATCCACATCCAGTCTCCTGATGTCGACTCATTTGTCGGCGTTTACTGTCAGGGCAGGGGTTGGGTGTTTGTGTAAATTTCATTTTATATTTATTAATCATTTTTTTCTTCAGTTACACAGAAATGATCCGATCGCCAAAGTGGCTCATCTTTTAGGAGGGAGTTAAACAGGGATTTAAAAAAAGTGGAAAGCAGAGGTGGCAACATGAGGAGGGGGGAGGAGGAGGAGGAGGAGACTGGGCAGGACACAGTGGAGAAACAGTTGATTATGAGTCCCATCAAGTGATCAATGATTTCATTAATAAGACAGATCACGCGCCTGTCATAGCTGTGACACGGGCTGAGGGATGATCCGCTCCCAACGCTCCATTTCCCCCAAGCCTCCCTCCCTCCCTTCCTCCCCTCTCCCTCCCTGTCTTTCCAATATTGCCTCCCTCTGCCAACGACAAGGCAACGCCAAGGAAACAAGTGATGGAGCTGGGTGTTGACGGGGGTGGAGAGGGGGGTTAGTCATGAGGGAGGGAGGGTATGGAGGGGGAGAGGAGGGAGGAAGAAAAGTGAAAATCCATTTTGAAACCCATTTTCAATTAGGGGTCCACAAGCTGTTATCACAGGTGTCCCAGAATGGGGCCCGTAAGTGAAAATGTCTCCTATCCGTTTCTGAAATGAAACCTTATCTGGGAGGCACAAAGATGGCGGGGACAGCGTATCTGTAAATTACTTTCCATCCCCGCTGTTAACGGGAACTTTATTTCTGTCAGATGACATTCCCCTCTATTTACTGTTGATCATTTAAATGGCTGCCTAAAAAGAAGGTGGCCCCTCACTCTTCCTCTATCTCACCCCTCTCTCTCTGTATCAGTCTTCCTTCTCTTCCTGTCAGGAGATTTCTTTTTTTTTTTTTCAAAGCAGTGAAGTGTTCTTTTTCTTCTTTAAACACTTTAGCCACGCTCTCCATTTGCTTAGGGATTTTTTCTGGTAAACCTACATGAAACTCTAACATTTGTTGCCCTTTAAGGCTTAACGTGTTTGCCTCTGAGACCCTTGCTCTTGCCCTTTTAAGCATGAGCATTAAAAGGTCCCATCTCACCCTCTTCATAAATTTCTATTACAGGGAATTACAGGGGCTCTGTTATGTTAAAACAGAATTCCCAGACAATTTTCTGAACTGTGTCCATTTCTTCTCCTCCCCACTTTTCTGGTCTCATCCTATTACTCCATCCTATTCCTCTTTCCTCAAATCAGCAGGAGCCATATCATAAAAGTCCAGCCAAGCAGAAACTTTTTCCCGTTCTTTTCCCCCCAAATGATCAGCCCTTTAGCCCTCGCCCTGTTTTTTCTTTTTTTTTCTTTTTTTTTTTTTTTAGCAAATTATCCCATGACGACAGGATTTATTCAGCCACGGAGCATGGACATCTTTTTTTTTTTTTTTTTTTTTTTTAGCTTGGGACCCAACAAAAGAATCAGAGGACTTTGTGGTCCACCTGCCTGCCGAATGATGAGGGTGGGAGGGGAGAACAACCCTCCAAACCCCTCCTAAAGAGCACCAATCACAGCATTGTTGTGGCACAGTCGGCCCTTTTGAGCTGTCAGTGCAAGAGGAGGGGGCACAGAGATGAATGGCACACAGGATGAAGCCACCATTTAGCCAACCATGTGGGAACGCTCTACCGGGACTCAATAATTACACTGAGGCTGCTCAACTTGGACAAAACTTACAGACTGAGGACAAGAGGGGAAGACAGAGGGGTGGCGGAGGAAAGCGTTAACTTGAGAATTATCCCTGTAGTGAACATGAAGTGGAGGTTTTAGAGCTAAATCAGATTCCAGAGAATCCAGAGAAAAGTGGAGTTCAGAGCAGATTCACGTTGCCACTGATCAGCTACAAGGCCTGATGGGATCAATGCTTGTTTGCAATCACAGAAGAAGGCTGTACTTCTTGGTGTTTAGCTTGGAAAGCCCAAACTAAACATCTACCATGTCCACTCCACCTGCCCCTCCTACTTATTTTCCACTTTTCACAACTTATCGTAGCAGACTGTTGTCGAGTGCACCACGGGGTTTCCGCTGCGCTGAGATCAGGGGCCGCTACTCTGATTGACGGGGGGGAAATATTTCGCCGGGCCTTTCTAAGAAGAACCAGTCACTGGGGTTCCACAGCTGCTCACAATTACCTTTTGTCTGGACAGAGGCAGCAGGGCAAGGGCTACCGGGGTTAAAGTTGAGGCGAGTGTAGGGTTACACCTGATAAGAGGTTATGAGTTCTGGGGGCGACTTGGGAATGTGCTGTAATTATAACCACACAAAGAATGTGTAAGCTATCTTATGATTCCAAGAGAGAGATTGGGATCTAAAAGGGACCTTTCTCCGCAGATAAGTATCATCCCTCCCCCCTCGTCAAGTGAATTATGAGACTACTGTATTTTAGGGAGTGCAACATTGCTTAAAGCTGTAGTATTTTCTGATGTGGCTGTGTCAGTTAGGAGACTCCTAAGTAAGGATTTCAAGACAAACCTTATGCCGTTCGGGGCTGTAATTACCAGCACATTATGAAAAAAATTTGCTATCACAGAGCCAAATTGCATCCATGCTTTTTCCACAAAAAATGTGGGGGGGGGGGGGGGGGGGGGGGGGGGGGGGGGGGGGGGGGGGGGGGGGGGGGGGGGGGGGGGGGGGGG
>JBBMJY010000013.1:4638854-4664552 GCA_037833715.1 Toxotes lorentzi
TCTTTGGGGGGGGGAGGGACCAGCAAGTTGGAAAAAAAATTTTTCGGAAAAAGGAAAAGTTGAATCACGTTTTTTTCCCCAAAAACCCCCCCCCCCCCCCCCCCCCCGCCCACTTGCTGCCCCTTTAATTAATAAAACAAAACAGCGCTGGCCATCTGGGAATGAGTAAGAGTGAGAGTGTACCCAAGATGCTTCAGGATGCATTACCTTACCCACTTCCTGTGATAACTCCCATATGGGGACCAAGTCACAGCAGCTTATTTACGCTTTCCTGGACTGTTTGTCTACCGTTCACACTTGGGATGATCATATTTGACAACAGCAGAGTCGAGAGGGGAGGGGGGTGACAGAAAACTCTCCATCAGGCCACCAGCTTCAGCTACAAGAGCCAACCCTCCATACCCAAAACCATCCAAATCCTCTCACTGCTAATGAGCACAGCTGCAGCTTAGTCCATGGTGATCTCAACTCTGGTTTTGTTATGACTTAAGCTTGATGCTCCAAGGCTTCCAGTAAAAAAAAAAACCTTCCTTCTAATATTCCTCATTCCAGCATCTGAATTGAGAATGAAAGGCTGAATGACGACAGGTCTAATGAACTGTAAGCTCCACACCACTTTTAATAGCATGTGTTGAAGACATTGCTATGTAAACATGCCAAAGCTGTGCTACCAGTGAGCGCTGTATGTGACTCACTGTGAACCATGAAAATAGGGAAAAGTAAACAGTCATGAGCGAGGTTCTGTGCATGTCTACATCTTTATATCTTTCTCAGTCAGGGGAGTTTATCAGTTTCATCATAAAGTAATGAGAGCATGGGTATAAAAAAAACATTCCTTGATCTCCAGATCAGTGGCCCAGATGCTCAAATGTGTTAAGAGATAGAAGGTGATGTATTGTAGCCACACCTTTGTTTCAAGCGCACAGAGGTCTGGAAAACATCAAGAAATGCTTGACGATGAAATGCTGCAAGCATTTGTGACAAAATTTAGGATAAAAACGGACAAAACTTGTGATTCAAAGGCATATTTATCCACAGGATGAGGTTTGATTAACAAATGTGACTGCCCTGAGCCTGCAGGGAAAGTTGAATCTCTACACAGTTTAATGATCTTGAGATGGTGGGGTGGCTACACAACCTCAGCAGGCAGATTGAAAATATCCAATCTAAAAAAAAATGTTGTTTCTGGATTTTATCTTAAGAGATGTGGATAAATACGTTTTGAACATTTATTGTCGTTCCCATTACTTAAGTGGTAAGCTGATTAATAGATCGATCCTCCACACATCCAAAACTGGGTGTGTTCCAAAAGACCAAGATTATATTTGCGCTAACCACAACGGCTGAGTGTGCAGTTAGAGGTGACGCATACCGTTTGAGGTGGTGCTGGAGGCCACCGCCTTCTCACTGATGTCATTGCGCGTTGATGAGCCCTTGGTCGCCACAATGGTCTCTACTCTCTTCTTCTTCTCAGCTGCTGAATTGGCCTGGGACTGGTTTTCCATGGCGATCACTCATTCCTCAGCACCTCATGGAGACGGAATAACTGGTGGAGAAAAAGAAAATGTTAGGTAAGATATCCCAAGAGGAATCAGATAGTCATGTTATTTTTTGTTTTCAAAAGGATTTCTCCACCTGGAAAAGCTAAATAAATAATCAGTGTGATTTGTGCAGATAAGTTTATATATTTCATTAAACATGTTATCAATAGACTGCCACAATAAAAGACTTCAACACTGGGAACCTTGTGAGGAAAACTTCAAATCCAGTCCTTTCATGATGCCCAGAGCAGACCGTGAGTCAATCCACCAGCTCGCCCCGATTTATTTTAACTCAAACCTGCTGGGCTCTGATCTGCTTGTCAGGAGGCGGATCTCCTCCTCCACTAACTTTAGCTAAAGAGACGTTGTGTAGGAATTGGCCAACTGTCGAATTCCTACTCCAAACAAATAGGGGGCAGCATATTACCAGAACCCGGACTGTCCAAAAATCCCTCTCCATGTATCTGTCATTTGCATGAAAGCGAGCTGCATGCATGTTCACTGAACAGAAGTTTCAACATTCTGTTGACAATCTTAGTTAATTTCTGAATGCTTTTAAACTTAAATACTTACACGTTGGCCCTTTAAATTTCCAAAACCAAAATACAGTTTAGATTATTTTCGCCGATGTCACACTAAACTTTTGACTTCTTGCCAAAAAAAAGAAGAAAAAAAAACACAACTCTATAAACATTGTAAGGTAGGACATCCTGACTAGGTTTTATATCTCAGAATAGAAGTAAAGGCAGCTTGTGGATATACTGATAATCCTGCTCTAGCAGTCTTTCCAGAGAGAAAGGAGAAACCTTAAGGGGATACCACAGAGAGAGAACATTCACAGTCCTGAAAAAACAAGGGTTGTTTGAAGGCCCTTTTGGGAATATCATGGTGCCGGGCAATTTTTCTTTCAAAGAATAAAGGTGGTTCAAGTTAATACTGTCTGTGGGTTTAGAAGGGGTTCAGCCAACAGTCTAGCAGACATGCTGCTCAGTTCAGCACCTCAGAGGCCGTCTACAAACTCAACTCTATCTAGGTCATGGAGGTCTCTGATTATGGAGACAACATGGTGATACACCACAACTGCTCATTTACACAAAGTACAGGACAGCTTCATTTGGTCCAATACAAAGCCTTTACTTAGACTGCATAATTCATGGATGATTACTGGAAATATTTAGTCTGACTAACATTTTCTTTCCAATAAAGACCAGCTAATTCCCTACCTGTTCTATTTAATTGTCCTCCACCCTGTAAACATTCATGGATTCAAAGGCCGAGAGTAAAGTCAGCTATAATGCAAACAGAGGCGTGCGGCTGAAACTAGAAGAGAAGGGTGGTGGTGGAGAGGAGGGGGGGGTGATTTTTACCAACTCCCCAAGGAGGGAAGGCAAGGGGGAAGTGGTGAGGGGTAAACTTCAGACAAACACTGTGCGCTTTGTTTGTTTTTTTTCCCAACCCCCTGAAAAACCCAGAGTCTGTCATCCATTCTGACCCGACAACATCTGTAAGCAATTGCTGGCTTACAAAAAAAAAGAAAAGGAAAAAAAAAACACAATGCAATTACTCCCCTAACAATCAAAACAGAATTAAACAAGAGCTTGTCCTCTAATCACTCCCACATGTATACATGTGTAGCCGTCATCCACAACCAAAGACATTTTTGTCCTACTTGCACAGATATCATCTCCAATCACTGCTGCATGTATTTGATGGTGGGGATGCTTTCATTTCTCTGGGTCTTTGCAGTACGAGGAAGTTAATTGTTAGAATATGTGCAGTGCATGTACAGTATGCCTGCATGTGCATATTTGTCAGTTTCTCTGCTGATTTCTGATCACAGGTGCCATTCTTTTATTTCAAGGAACTGAAACGATCACAGAAAACTTCTCAGTCTCCCTCTTTGAAACTGTCATTACATCATTCTAATGACTGAACTTGAGCAGAAGCAGTGCAGGGGAAAAGAAATAAGAGAGAACCTACAGTACAGCTGTTACTGCGTAGCTCCTAACATGCTTTGTGTGTGTAGTGTGCAGACATGTACGTGAGTGTCTTCTTGTTGCCTCCAGGTGAGTCAGACCACAGAAAAAATAGCTGAAAGTGCAGTGAATATGAGGGTCAGGACTGGGGTTTGTAGGGGAGGTGAGGAGAAAGCGGGGCATTCCACTGGTCGGGCAAATATCCACAAGTCCAAGCCACTGAAGCGTGTCTGACCGGTCTTTTGTGTTCCACAAGGCAGGCCACAGTTCCAAAGCAGCAATTAAAAGCAGGACCTTTTCACCCATAATCCCTCTGACCTGGACGCCCACACCCAATCCTGCAGATGTTCCTGTCTTTGCTTTTGCCTTTCGTGTTGCTCATTTTCGCCATGTCCCCATCGCCGAAGAACACTCGGAAATTCACAGACACAAAGACACCTCCACCTGTGTTTACATCAGGACACTGTGCTGTGGAAAAAATGCCAAACCCTGATGTGACAAAGTTTATTCGGTGTTCGTCATAATCTAAGGACAGAGATCCTAGTTCCCTCAGAATAAGTTCGAGTGCCATTCTCATGTAGCACTCACTGAAGAAAACAAACTAATCTACTTATAAACCAGATGCAGAAATCAGATTTTTTACATACATTTAAATTAGACAGCACAGAAATAACCATCTGTATGGGGCCTTCTGCACAGACCCTGGATCAGTGGTGTGTCACAGAGACCTGGCACAAAAGACGGAATTACAACTAGGCACTGGTTGCTGTTGTTACCCAAAATAAATGTTAATTTCATATTAATGTCTTTCCCATGAAATGTCTGTCCTACACCCAATTAGAGAAAGAGAGAAAGAGGGTGTATCTTTATTTGTGCTCAACTGTAATCCTTCCACACAGAAAGGGAGGCGATTAAACAGGTTTAAAATACCACAATTCAGACTGTTCCCTCAGAAAAAAAAACATTCTTATTTTATAAGCACATTAAGCAAATCAATTTAACATAAATTATACGCCTTGGTGACAAAGGCACTGAGTTGAAAGTCATCTGCAAATTGTTCACATCAAAGTGTAACACTAAAATAAACTTTTGCCTTTGATAGAAAAAAATTCAGTTTTTTTTTTTTCCTTCACGCAAGCTTAAACAACTGCTAACAGTATCAAAAATCACTGCCTTTTGTTATTTAAAGGCTATATCTTTACAAGCTTACTTTAATGAAACTGCTTAAGGTGTAACTCCAATTCTGGCACTGGCAACACACACACACACACACTCAGAAACTGGGGGAGATTTCTATATAAACTCTTGAAGTGTCTTCTTAGATTTGGCAACCCCCCCTCACAGACGGGGTACTGTATTTGTGTTCATTTCATTAGGGCGACTGTTCAGTGTCGAGGGCCCCCTGAGGGGGGAGACTGGCAGTGCCGCAACATTCATCATCATTACATCAGCGACCACCGAGATCTGCTATCTTAGGCTTATCAACACTGCAGAAACGCACCGCAGCGCAGCGAGTTAGAGGGGAGGGGAGAGATGGGAGATCGAGACGATTGAGGGAGATTGTGAGCAAAAGTGGGATAAGAGGGGGAGAAAATGAATGGAGAAAGGGAGGAGCATGAGACTGCGTGTGTGTGTTCATGTATGCGTGCATGCATGTGTGTGCACCTCACTGTGCCCCTGCATGCCTGCACATGTTTTCCTGTGTGTACAATGTGTGTTTTTGCACATTTCGCAGCTATGCCAACAACATTAAGGGCTCCTGCTCAGCTGGAATAACTAAAACACTGAGGGGCGATGAAGGAGGAGGAGTCTTGGTTCTTCTGCAAGATTTAGCTGAACCTAGCAATAAAACAGAATGCATGGGCTCAGGCTGCATGTGTTTGCATTGGATAAGGTCAGTGAGGAGATGAGGCCCCTTAAGGAGACAGTGGAAGTGCTTGCTGGTGGTTAGAGGACCTGTCAGTGGTTCAAAACCCCTACTGAAGAGGTGTTCCCAAACTCAATGGCTCTCTGAGGAAACCACATACTTAGGTCTTCATGCTGTGTGCAATGCTGCATTTACAGACTGCCCTTGGCCCTGAAAGGCAAAAGGGACAGGGGGGGGGATTTGGTGGCTGTGGCTTCCATTCACCAGTAAAACTTAACATTGTGCCCAGATGGCACTAAGTCTGGCCTACAGCTGATGGGGACCAGCCCCTCAAGTAAGGGCCATTTAGCAGGAATTAGTCACACCCTGCCCCACACACACACACACTCAAATCCCAGATATGCACATGCAAACTGGTTTAGTACTAGGCCTTCGCACCCTTTTGTGTACTGTGACATGGTTAAGCTATTCACATTGTTAGTCATTTACATGTTTCCATATTATCCTACCAATGTCCCACTTTTTATACATACATTGTAAAACTGAAAGTTGATAGAATAATTAAGATTAGCATGGAAAATGTAAGGCTTTTTTTCTTCCTTAAAATTTTACAAAAGTCATACCTGTCTGTATTCTGTGTTGAATTTGGAGGTACAGCATCATTTTTTCCATCACCATCACCAAACAACCTGAGCTGCTATCACGAGTGCACTGCACAAAATCTGAAAATGGAAGGCCTGTGCAAATAAGGAGTGTTTATATTTTTTGTCAAGGACAAACAGTGCAAAAACACAGCCCATCAGTAGCTTTCAGCGGAGCTAATGAGATTATCCTCGCGTGCCTCTTGGTCCCTCAGACCTCTCCACTTGAGATGCTTTGGAGGGCTGGTGAGGGACCCTGTGTATTGCACAGCAGAATGAGCTGAGTGCATCTTACATTCCTGGGTAACAAACCCACACGATGTAATCGTAATGCTTACACGATGCCTCTTTTGCGCTCGCTACCCAGTAGATAAGGGCCAAATAAAGCATGCACCACAATGGAAATCTTGCGTCTTTTCCCCACAGCCCCCTGGCTTATTAGATTGTTTATTTATATATTTTGACTTTGCATTTGTTGTGAGCCACTTGTGTCAGGGCAAATGGGGCTGTGAAGACTGAGACAATGGATAATGCAGGCGGCTTTATTGCTGTGGTGGCCCAGTTATGCCGTATTGGTTTCCCCTGTTCTCCACTTTATTCATTTTCTTCCCATGCTAAAAAGGCAGAGCTTTTGTTTGATCGGACACTTTTCCTGATTCTTGAGGAGAAGGAAAAGATGCTTGATCAGCCATTTACTGGTGGCCAACGCAAACTAAACAACCTATTAGTTCAGAAAAATATTATGAGGGTTCTGGGAAAGAAAAGAATAGTTTTTTATATGCAAAAGTTTTTCACCTTGAACCTGCCAAGATTAAGATTAGAATGGTTACAATTATTTTTCTCTACGTTAGTGCAGACTTTGTTTGTACAGCATCCACACATCCTCTTGAAATTCAGCATATTAGAAAAATTGCATACCATTGTAGCAGCCACCACATACTCTGTAGCTAAGGTTTCCACCAAAGCATACTGTAAAGTACAGGAGAGTGGGGTCTGTATCCTCTCAGCGGGCCTCTCATCTCCAGTAAAAACAGTGTTTGTGGAGGCATTCTTCATACAAGGCTTTAGAACGCGCTCTGCATGACGCCACAACCGGAGCGCGACGACACCATCCTTCGCCGTGCTTTCACAGCGAAAGAGTACATGTTATGCCGTGTGCTGTGTTGTTTGAGAGCGTAGCTCCTATGTAATGCGTGTGTGTGAGCATGGTACAGGGAGAAAGAGGGACTGCCGTTTCGACTGTGTTTAAGAGTGTGTGAGCCTTGCCATGTGACGATGTGCATGGGGGTAGATGCACCAGGTGCTCTACACACACTTTTCAGTATGCAAGTGCGATCACTGTGTGCAGAACATAAATAAGAGAGGGGACCCCAGGGAGGAGATGAGTGGAGGAAGAGAAATTCCTGTACTGATGAAAGCCTCACACACACATCTCTCTCTGCCTCCTCCTCACCCGTGCACTCAGGGAAGGA
Organism: Toxotes lorentzi; assembly: GCA_037833715.1. Classification (NCBI taxonomy): domain Eukaryota; kingdom Metazoa; phylum Chordata; class Actinopteri; family Toxotidae; genus Toxotes; species Toxotes lorentzi. The sequence goes on from JBBMJY010000013.1 coordinate 4,646,352, forward strand.
TCAAGCAGATAGATGGCCCTGTGTGAGTGTAGTGGCAGCAGGTATGGTTTCAACAGAAGGTCTTCACACTTAGCCCAGGGGACTGTAGAATACGCTCCTCTTATCATCGGTGCCTTAGACAGAAGTGTATGACAAAGAGCAGCAGTATTTGAAGGAAACTGAACTACAGAGAGCAATCCAGAGGCTGTACAGCTACAGGTTATGGAGTCACTGTGAAACTGTCCTGCCCAATTGAATTTCCCTTTCTCTTCAGTTCAGTTTCCCTGCTTACTTATTTTGTGCATACTCCCTCTCCTACTCTCATTCTTCCCCTCCTCCTTTCTATCTCTCTTTCCTTTCCTTCATTCCTCTGTGTCATTGGGATAAGTGTTGGAGCAGAGTGAGTCAATGCTGCTATGTGATTAATGACGGGCCCTGGCGTCTCCGGGGCTGAACGCTAACAACAGCCAGGGGGCAGCGCGATAATGCACAATAATAAAGCCAGCAGACAATCAGCCAGGCAAAGCAGGGCCTATTAGCTAGCCCCATCAGGACGGCTAAGTGCGAAATTAGCCCTTCCCAAGCCCCGCCACAATTCATCAAGCGCTGCCCCTGAATCCCCCCTCAAGAAGTCATAATGTTTACTTAAAGACTGGCCTCGATGCCCCAGTGGCGAGGTTTATTGGCTCTTATTAATTCCCGTCCTGGCCCTCGCGGCCATGCCATTTAAACCGAATTAAAGGGGTGAAAATTGGATGAGATGAAGTTGTCTTGGTGTTTGGCTCTCGCATGATAAAGCCGGACCCAAACAGAGGGAGACTTGAAAAAAATAAGAGGGGTGGGCAAATAAATCGGGATGTAAAGGAATGCTGAATGAAGCTGTCCCGAAATGCGCCGCAGTCAGTCAAAGGAATGCAGGGAGAGTGGGGGAAAAGAAGAAAATGAAGAAATGGCATTGCTTTAATGCTAGACTTCCTGTGTAGATGGGAACAGTTCCAAAAGGGTAAGACTAGGTCACACATTCCACAGATGCAGAAACGGACGATTCTGTTCGGGTTCTGATCTTCGGGCTCTCCTTATCTTCCATCAGACGGGCAGAAAAATACCTTAAAATAAGGTCACTCTATCAGCACTCCAACCTTAATTCAACATGTCAGTGACAGACAGGAGTAAGAAGGGGAGGGAGTACACTCACAGAAAGTACATGTACTTAATGAGGTGGCTGCGCTGGTATTAAACCAAGAGAACAGTGAATCACACTTATTAAAACCTATGACAAAATGGTTCTGTTTTCATCAGCTCGGTCAAATTATCCGTCACAACCCAGAGTTGTGTATATTATCTAGAACTGAAATTCTTATTTGATTAATCATTTTGTCATTTATCAAGTAGAAATGCCAAACATTTGCTGGTTCCAACTCCTCAAAAGTGAGAATATCCCACATTTCCTTCTATAAACTGAACATCACCCTCACCTTGGGATGTGGAAATTGCGTAAATGAGTGCTGTTTGCTCTCATTTCTGAAATTTTGCAGCCCACTATGAATAACTTCAACTTATAATGTAAATAATCACTGGTTGCAGCCCGATATTTTCATTTCGCCTTCTTGCAGTTCCTGTTTTAAAAGTTTCCTCCCTCTTAAAAGTTTCTTCTCAGGAGACAAGTCTTAGTTGTTTAAATGCTGCTTTCATGAGAAAAAAAAACTGCACAGTGAATGGGTTCGCTGGCCCTCATGCAGGTCTGTAAGTGGAACGTACAAGTCTCATCCGTGAGACCTGTGGGTCTGTGTTGCAGAATTGGCGGCAAGCGAGAATGTGTTCTATAGAGCAATATGGAGTATACCGCAGCGGAGGTGTGAGATCAAAGACAGCTGAAGCTCAGAGGGAGTCCCAGAGACTTCTAGTTCCCTGACGGTTCTCCCAAAGGCAGCGGCGGGAGACAACTCTCTCCCTTCACTTTCATATCAGCCACAGAGCCCCCCCATCCCTCTGCACCAGCGCATAGGCTCCACACACATACACACACACACACACAAGCAGTCTCAGAGGATTTGGCAGTGCTGCCAAATCTGTACGTCACCTACAGCAAGACTCCTACACACAGATACACACACACATGCTGTTGCTCATCAGAAACCAACGCATCAAAAACACACAGCTGAATATTTTGGACTTTCAACGGCTGAGTTGGGAAGAAACTCTCAGCCCAGTGAAGACTCACGCAACTCAAATACCAAGACAATATCACATCACACAACACCGGAATGAGATGCCATAAACCTCACAGCACTTCAGAGTGTTCAACAAAAAACTTCCCATAAACTCCAAAGCGCACAGTCACAAAATGGCCCCCTGAAAATCCCCGGCATAAACAGCGAGGAACAAGACTGTCATTAGAGAAGCAGCCCCCTCAGGCCCGCCGACTTGATCGTGAGGAAGCCAAACATCTGGGCATGTTTACTCGTTTCAGCTGTTTGCAACCCCGCCTCAAATAAATCTGGGAGCTGTAACCCCATTGCTTAGGACAGCTCCTAAACAAACATGCCCAACGCTTGCCGGCTCACTCACTCACCTCCGCGTGTTCGAGCATCCCAACCAGAGCTGGGCCAGCTAACGCAGGCAAATAAATTCGTGAGGAGCAGGAGGAGGAGGAGGAGGCCTTAATTGGAGCATTTGACGGGTGCCTGGGGTTAATTGGGAAGCATGGAGAGCAGCTGGCTCCACCGTGGAAGTAGAGACAGGGATAATAAGTTCACCCTTTGCTGGAGAGACAGTTAGTGATGAATCAGATCAGAGGAACGGTGTACTGTAATCATCCTCACATCTCCTCTCCTCCACCCTGCTCTCCTGACAAGCAGAGACCGGCTCTCAGCTACGCAATCTGGCACCTATCACACAGGACTGGTAGTCACAGGGAAGAGATCACCCAGTGATGGTTCACACACACACTCTAACCTGGCAGCTTCAGCTAATCACTCACACACACAATAATTCTTACCTCTAGGACACGGAACCGAGTTTATCAGTTCGCCGGTCGATGTATGTAAATCTCTCCAACAATGTGTGTACTAATGGCTTATTACCCTGCGTTAGCTGGTTTGCATTGATCTCTATGCCAGAGGGAGATGGGGAAACTAGAGCAGTTCGCTGCTCATATGTACAGAGCAGGACTATAATCACATCCCAGCTTGTTTCAATAAAAGCAACATTAACATAAACCATCTCAAACACACTAAAACCTTCACCCCCGCTCGGTCCGTGCAAAAGAAAGGGGGGGAAAAAACTTTCCTGGATTACATGGTAATCAGGGCCATATGGGATGGGCCTGTGTAACTTTGTGTGTCTCTCTGATGTGCACAGATTTTATTTGTCTCCACATATTATGACTTTCTAGATGTGAAAACTGAGAGGGAAAAAAGGGGAGAAAATCTCCAGCCAGTATATATAAAGTGAAAAAAAGTGTTTCTCTCTGGAAACTAGTAGCTGTAAAAGGTTTAGCTGTAACACCAAACTCAGTTCCTTGTGCTGGGAGGGTGGCTGAGGGAGCATTTGGGGGCTGAAGGAAGCCCAGGTAGAGTCATAGGCAGTAATGGGAGGAGACAGGGACTTAGAGCGCCACACAAAAGCCAGGCTTTATAAATAATTCCAAAAGCTAACAGGATCCCTTGTATGTGTGAATCTGTGAAATACATTCACACATGAATGCACACACACCCGGAGACACACACACACACCCTGCCACCAGGGGGAATAGGTTATTCACACTGCTCCACTGGGGCTGTTGTGAGTCTGACCTGCTTGGATTGGTAAATTTGGGTGAATATCTTTCTTGCATAGATGATGTAAAAGAAAAAGACAACAAGCCTTGAAAAAGAAAAAAGAAAAAAAAACAGAAAAGTCCATTTCAGCAAGACACGCACTCACTTTTACACACTCACTCGCTCATAATGCAGGGCAGCAAAGCACACCGGAGACCTGTCTTGTAAATCTCTTTGTGAAAGCAGCTTTGGGGGGTAGACAGGGGCTTACACACTGAGCCCTGAGGTAGAGCTACAGACTCCACTCCCTCTAACCCCCTCATGGTCTTTCTCCCTCTCCCACACACATACTCTGTACTCTCATCTTCTCTCTTCCTCACTTTCCATCTACCCCATATTTCCACCTCCTTTCTTGCCCTTCTCTCACCTTTTCCATCACTCCCTCCCACCTTCCATTCTTCCCTCTCTCCTCCCCTCTGTCCCAGCCCGGGCTCCAGAGCACTGGTCCTTAGCCCTGCAGGCTCCCGTGGTGTTGTGGTGACTAATGTCCTGCCTTTGCTCAGACAATGAGTTTGAGGCTGAGCCGGGAAAGTGTTGAGGAGGGAAAAATACTCTAGCACCTTTGACAAATGGAACCCTTCGCACTCCTGTGCCCACTAAGGGAGGCTTTACAATGTCGCACTACACGCTCCACGTCCTCCGAGGGACGGCTGCAACCCGCAAAGCCGCATCTGGGGGAATATAATGAATTCTTTGGGAAGTCTAACCTGGCTTTCTTCATGAATAAGATATATTTCCAAAGCATGTCGACCCCTCTTAATAAAAACACCAGTCTGGCAGGAATAGCCAAAGCCGTTTTAGGGCCCCATGTACACGTTAATATTTCTGTTTCTCTATAAATTTTCTCAGGCCCACTTCTTTCCATGCCTGTCACTGCAAGACCAGCCCTGCATTTCCTTGGAAGGTGGAGGAGCCACGATGACAAACTGTCATTAAAAACGGCTGGAGTCCCTCTCTTTCAAGGAACTCAAACTCTTGGATGCTCCCACCTCTTCCCCACACACCCTACCCCCCATGCAACCCTGAAAGGAACTGGGCTTTGTCTGAGGAGCAAAGGAGAGAGGAACCCCCCCCCCCTTCCCAGCCCTACCTCCCCTCCCCAAACCCTGTTCCTCACTCCCTGCGGAGTATTGTTAAAACACAGCCCCCTCTCTCCGTGGCCCAGGCTCTTAAAACAGCGTGCTTTGCATGAGAAAAAACGATTAGTCTTCAAATGCTGCGCTGTCAAAGGAGGGCTCTTTCAGGTTGGGGCAGCAATTTGCTCAGATAGTAGAGTCCCACTTTTGTTTTTTCAAGATGAGGCATTATTAGAGCCAGGGTCTGTTAGCATTCATTGCTGAGAAGAACACACTAGAGGGGTTTATACGCGATGCCCGCCGCCCTCCTTTTCCAACTTGCTCCAAGTCCGCAGCAGAGGAAAATGAAGGATCAGAGTGGGGGAAGAGGTACTCATCTAAACATGTTTGGAGAGCAGAGAGAATGTCTGGGTCTGTGCTTCTTTCAGGTATTAACCTTGGGATTTACATTTGACATTCAAACAATAGACCCGTCCTTGACCACCACTCCAGGATGCAACAAGACTCAGGGATAACTCCCAATGAAAGACAACTACAAGCAGCTTGGGACTGCAAACACATGGGGTTCATTCACATTGTGAGCATTACTGCATGACAATACATAACTTAATTACTGATCTAAGGAAAAGAGTTGTGTGTTTTTTTTTTTTAATGCACAGTTACTAATACAGTTTCTCGCACAGTTCAAATGATTTTGGAGGAGGAAAAAAAAAGTGTGTGTGTATGCTGGTTTCTCGGGGTAGATAGAGCCTGACTCATGGCTTCACGCATCAAGATGAAGCGGTAAGTGACAGATCATTGTTCACAGCAAGCGGCCGGTTCATCTGTCCCCCAATCACCACCCCGGACAAGAAAGCACAGACCCCCTCACGGATGCCACTACCGGCTCCCATCAAAGCTGACACAATGCCACATCTGAAATAACAGCCCCAGCCCCGGGAAACTGTGTCTTTAGGCGCTCAACTTTACACACAGCCCACAAGCAAATGGGCCCCTAACCAAAGCACTTCACCTCTTGCTGCTATACTTCACACGGCAGACTTAAAGACGTTTTTACGGCAGCTTCAGCAAACAGAGGAGGGGATGAGCAGCGCCCACATGCAGGCGTGACCTGTCCTGTTTCTCCTCAAGTGTGTGAGAAAAGAAAACGCAGCCGCTGGCTGGCACACTTTGCATTCTCACACTCAGACCTCCATATAAAATTTACCATGGCCTACAACAGGGCTTATGTTAAGCTGTCAAACACAGCTTCATCGATCGTAAATCGAAATCATTTGATTAAAATTTACTTGCCTGTTTTTCCTCAGTTTTTCCTTTTTTTTTTTTTTTTTTTTAAACTATCGTCTTCGGTGCCTCGCTCAGGGAGAGGAGTTGACCAGACTAATTGTCAGGTCCAGTTGGAGTTTCCAACAGGCCAAAGCCATGGAAAACAAACCAGCCCTCGCTCAGCCCCTGCTAAGGCAACTTGAGCTCCCACTTTTTTTTCCTCCCATTTTTTATTTCTTCAGACAAATGAAAAAAAGGCTGCTCCCGCAAGAGGAGGAAAAAGAAAAAGGGAAAAGAGACTAAATAAAAACTACACATATATATTTGTGCACGAGTTAAAGAAGGAGAAACAGAGGAAAGGAAAGAGAAGTGTGAATGGGAAGAGGAAAACATGTACACGGATGCATTTTGAGTGTGATGAACTGTTGAGTGTATGACTGTTGTGTCAGTGTGCTGTTTGCTATTAGGATACCTGAATGTGAGTAATATACATATCTAAAATTACAGTATGATATCTTGAATCTCACACCCTCTTCATCGCCACTCCACCCCCAACCCCCCACCCAGCCCACTCCATCGTACGCCTTATCCAAAGACATCACCCGGCTTGAAAGGTGCCTTTAGCAGGCTCCTTGAAGCGGGGAGTGGGGGTCCCGCTCTGGGACAATGATGGTTGAGGTGGAGGGGAGCCGGGGGAGCAGGAACACATAGCATATTAAATCTGCTGGCGGAGCTGGGTCGTCTGCCCGGAGAGCCAGAGAGCCAGATCTGAGGCATGCCCTGAAGGGATGGCTGGGCCTGGGGATTAGGAGGCCAAGGAGAAGCCCTCGTGCACCCGAAGACCCCTTCTTGTCTCTGCTCGCACGCAAATGCATCCAGACGTTTTGACGCTCCTCAGGTTTGCCATCGCAGCCCAACTTTTCATTGCACTCCTCCGCGCCTCGCCAACCACAACAGCACTCGCACACACAAACACACACACGCGTTTCCACCCGCTCTCATGCACAGCCTTTTTTTTCTCCCCACTTCCATCACTACCTCTGTCTGACTTGTCCTCTTTCTTTCCCCACTGTGTCTGTTTCATTTGATGTCAACATATCAAAGTACCACATCATCAAAGTGAGAGATTTCTTTTGGGTGCCATCTATTCAACTACACCAGTTATATGCAAAGGGAAGCAACAGCTAATCATATTACACGGAAAATTACTGCAAACTTTCACTGGTCAGGTGGTCAATGTGTATTTTACGATAAACAATTAAAACTTATAATAATTGTGACTAGTTCCACCTCTGTGTGATTCCTTTAACCTCACAAGAAACAAGACATTTTTAAAAAAAGCACAAAACAGGAAAAAACACACAAGCCGCAACAACCTGCAAAGCACACAAACTAACACCAAAAATACACAACAGTTCTCTAATTATCTTGAGGAAGATCAGCTTCCTTCACATTACCCTCATTTTAACAAAAAATTTGCCACCTCTTTGAGGGCTTCAGGTCACAGCATTAGCACAACAACACAGCTCATTAGGGCCTCTTGCATACACACCTGATAACAGGTATTTCTCCTGCAGGGTGTAAAAGGCCAGAGGACAGAACCTGCTTTTAGCTGTGAATGCAAGGCCTTTAAAAAGAAGAGAGGGCCATACCTCAAAAGCTAATAGCATGTCATCTCCCTGCATTAACATGACAGCCCTTATTCTGCCAGGTCACAGGTGTCCTGGGCCTGTGTCGCTATGCATAATTTTACTTAAAGGAGCGCCTAAAGTTGAGATAAAGCATTACGCTGCTGCTGCTATCTGATGGACTGACTCCTGGAGAGGGAAACGTTATCCGGCTGTTCCTCACGCATGGAGCTGAAGAAGCAGAGAACGGCAGTGATAGATCTTTGCTGGCTACAGTAAGCGAACGGCTCTGAGTTTGCATCTCATTCCTGCAGATTAGCATCTTAAACACTGCAGCATTCATCACTTTTTTCGTAGGTAAAGGTACACCTGTTTGACATGAGTATCACCTTTAGCTGTTACCTTTAGGTCAAATTTAATACTACCAACAACAGTGGTAAGAGTGCACATTTAATATGCTTATATATTTATAACTGGAAAGTCAAATGTTTTATTATATAAAGATTTTTTATACGGTTTACTCAACATATTTGAAAATTGAATTGAGATCTAAACTGCAGAGTACAAAAAAATATATTAGATCCCTCAAATATGAGTAACTGAATGATCAGTCAGTCACTGAAAATTTGACTGATCACATTTAATTTAAGACTGGTAGAACAGCACATGTTAAATTCTGCCTGCATATTCAAAATAAAATGCTGTCATAATTTTGGCCTCCGATAATAATGATACAGAGGTAATTGTATGGCATTTTTAATTATTAGTATTATTTTAATATGGTTAATTAACAGGCCACACAATGCAAAACACGCAGGAGGAAAAAAAAAGTACAGTCGTCTTTGTTTAATCTCTACAAATAAAATTATGCACATTACACATGACTCTCATGTTGTAGTTTTAAAATCTAAGATATTAGGCCTAAATTCTGAGTGGTCACAGGCCTGATGTGTCTGTTTATTATTTTTTTATGTTAACATTTTGACACTCGTGAGGCCTGTGAAATGTCATTTTGTTTTTATAAATAAAATTGTGAAAATATTAAATGGCAATTTATGTGACAGTCCCTTTTTTATTTTATTAGACAAATGTGACCAAGACATTAAAAAAACTCTGCTAAAAGCCAATTCCACAGCCAAGATGAATGATGGAACTGCCTCATAAAAATAGCTAAAAGGAGATTTTTATCTGTGTTAACTTGTGCTGTTAAACATCTTATTTGGTGTGTTCAGTCACTGCTCCGTCTCAAGGCAGCCAGACCTCCGTTAATAATTTGCCAAGTGTCAAAAAAAGGGAGGATTTGAGCTGCACCGCATGGCTGAGCACCTCGGACCCTCGTCGTCTGTATGAAACCCGAGAGCAGACAAGCAGATAAAATGTGGAACAGCTGGCGAGGACAGGAGGGAAAGTTTCAAACAAATATCTGCACATGTGGAGGCTCGGGGGCTCTCAAACGTTTTCATGTCCCGCAGCCCCACAATGAACACACTGATTTCTGTTAAGAGAGATTTTTTTTTCCACCATGCACAAGCCCATGTGAGAGTTTGCTTCTTAGTGTTGATGTTGTTTTTTAATGAATGACTGTGTCTATAAAATGAACAAACCTATGACTGTATTAGTTATTCTCATCTATTTTTATTAAATTATGCTAATTCCAGTGAATTCCAATAAACTAAATTACAGTGGATTTATATTATTTCTCATTTTGCTTGGGGCCCAATAAAACTCCCCACATGGACCCCTGCCGTGCTACAGACCCCACTCTAATGGGCTTAAATTTCTCTGAGTACATGCACATGCCTTCAAACACACTATGATCTAGAGATGTAACCAAAAATATTTTTCTTTTTTTATGTGAACTAGATAATTAAAAAAAAAACTTTGCCAATCACACTGTAAACAAGACGGATTATGAATGACCTCTGCTGCTGACTGATGTACCTAAACTTAAGCCAGGTTTACAGAAACTGACACTTGTTTCTGAGGAAGAAAAAAAATGGAAAGTGCACTGGAAACATAAAGAATTGTTTCACCTCAGTGGCTTAGTGTCATTTTCACTTGTTTAAAAATATCAGTTCACTGTTAAATATGAATCGAAATCTTAATGTGGACATGTCTGCAGAGCATATATTTGTTGTTAAAATCTTGTGTGTATGTAAAAAAAAAAAAAAATTTAAAAGGCCTCAAATTGACATTTAAGTTTTGATACTGAAAAACATTCCAAAGCCAGTCATGTAAAAATGTTGAACAGGTATGATGGATGTAAAATTAATAAATGAATTACGTCTAAATGTTAAAGGTCAAGGGTGGCTGTATTAAAATAATAAAAAAAACTCTCTGAGCATGTCCCCGTGTCTTCTCAGTGACCTTTTCAGTGAGTCTGCCTAACTCTAACTTAACGCAATAAACAGAATCAATAAGTGACACCGAAATATGATCACACGTGCACATAAATATGCATGTCTTCCCCCTACCTACCCCACAACCCCACGCGCGTTTCTTTAGGCAAAGGTCCAGTAAAGTTTCATGTCCACAAAAGTTTGTGAAGTTGCAACTCAAAACTCCCAACACGTGTTTTTGTGTGCCTTGTAACACACCAAAGATCTCACACACAAAAAAAAAAGTTTGGTTTTTTTTTCATTAACACTAAACTTGATGCTACTACAGATTAGTTTTAAACTGCACCTCTGCCTGTCGGATACTGGTTAAGCGTGCCATCCCGGGGTTTCTAACAACCTACACTTATTTCACAGAGAATAAATCACACCCAGACCAAGTGTAACACGGGCAGTGCTGCATTTTCGGCTGTTCTGGGATCCCAAGACCGAAGCTTTCGTTGTAGTTTAAGAAAAGCTGCTGTTTCATACGAATGTTCCTGCAGTTAATCCACTTCATGTCTGCATCTTAACTTCTACGAAATCCAGTCGTTTTGAAATGTGAACCCTCTGCTGCTTCAAACCTCTGCTGACTGGCTTTCCAAACTTTACAAGCCGACAAATAAGCGCAAAGTCTATTCCGCCTGTGTGAGATTGAGTACTTACTTCTTTCTGGGTGTTTTCCCCTGTAATTCTTGACTATTTTTTTATCTTCTCAGGAAAAAAATGATTTGTCTTCTGTCTTCTTCTTCTCCTCTTCCTAAGTTGCAGATGTGCCTCTGGAGTTGCCTGGGACTTTTTTTTTTTTTTTTTTACGCTGCAACTCCAACTCCAAAACGGCGCTGCCAGAGTTTTTCCTCTTGCCTGCCTTTCTCCTCCTTCTCACAGTTTGCTGTGTTCAGCCACCGCCGGACTAACACCATCAGCCCGCCGATAATATCTGCCGATAGCAGACCGCAGATGTGCGTAAAAACAACATAAGCGTCAGAGAAGCGCATGGAGAGTTGTTATTACATTTAGAGCGCTTTTCCGAGGAGAAGAGAGAGGGCGAAGTGTGGGTCTCCAGCCGCTCCTTCCCCCGCTTGACTCCTCCCTTCGGATTGCTCCCTCCTTTACTCACTGCCTCCCTCCTTTTTTCAAATTTTGTGTACCCCCTTTCTTTCTTTCTTTCTTTCTTTCTTTCTTTCTTTCTTTCTTTCTTTAAGTTAGCAGGTTATTTTGGAAACTTTGATTAGCCTTTATATTATAACTTATGGAGCATAAACCAATATTAAACTCAGTTTATTCACCTTTCTGTTCCCCACAGGCCATCCTACAACATAAAGAAGTATAAAATTAAAAATTAACCATAATCTTTGCATTTTAAGGAAAATTCTTAAATAAATTTATGTTTTTACTGAAAAGAAAGTAGATTTTTTTTAAGTCTCTTTTGTTTGTTTGACTGTGTAACTTGGTTATGAGTGTTTGGATGAGTCTGGTTGGGCACTAGACCTCATCATAGACTCTGCTATGACTCTGCTTTATAAAAGACATGATGTTTCAAGTAAAACTGCACAGATCCAGAGTAACACTATTCAGAGCTGCCAGTTACTCTTCACAAAAGTTTTAAGAAACCTGTTTTTCTATGTAAATGTACATAAATCCCATTAATAAAGTTAAAGGACACGTGTACTTAAATATATCAGCCTGCATAATTACCACAAAAAGCACCTAATTTTGATTACATTAATAAAATAAAAGTCCAGCATCACGTGAAGCTGTATGAATTAATTTACTTTAGAGAATCATAGTAACAGGCGTTTATGATTTTATGATATTGATTTGTTTTGTTCTTATTATAGGATCTTTTAACTGTGTTTATCCAGGTAATCCAAGCCCCTTTCTCAATTGTCCACCTTGAAAAAAAATGCAATTTAACTGGAAACTGTTGATTTATGAGGGCTGAAATGCTCAGACTTCTGAGTGACATCTAATGCTGCTTAAAAGCAGAGGAAGGCTTTCCTGTAGGGTTAGGTATAATCAATATACATAATCAATATACAGGGAAATTATGTGGTAAGAGAGGTCTTTAGGGTGCTGTTTCAATCAATGAAGAGGTGGGAGTTTGGAGAGGAAAATCACCGGTTAATCGTTTAATCAGGATTTGAAGGTGTGTGTGGCCGAGAGGTCAAGTCCATCACGCCACAGTTAGTGAATTTATCCTGAATGTAACACGCATCCAGTCAGCTGCTGTGACACATATAGAAATCTGTGATTTAAAGGATTTTCCTGTTTTTAAAAAAAGTTTTATAATCACTTTCCTGATGCTTATTCTGCCAATTAAGTCTGCGCTGACTAATTAGAGCCTCAATCAATCAGAGACTAAGATCTTCTGTCACAACTGTCAGCATCTTTGTCATCAATTAACCTCCAAATGTTTGATTCTGATTTTGACATAATATGAAGATGGATTTTGGATGTCAGAGTTGAGCAAGTTGACTCAACCGCAAAATGTGATGAGTTTGGGAACTACTCATATTCCAGTGCAACACATGGCTTGGATTCAAATGTTGTCTCTAGCAATCAATAATAAGCAGATACAGAGAGTTTTGCTTTTTTTTTTTTTTTGTCACAATAATAATAATGTCACAATAAAAGTACAAGTGTTGATATTTGGTGATTTTAAATGGAAATGCAGACATGATAAATAAGGTTAAATAACAAATACAGAAGTGATACAGAGACAGAATATCAGCTGTGATATGAATCAGTGTCAATACAATGAAAATGCTTGTGTCTGTGACGACAGGAAGTCGGGCCGAGAGAGGAGACAGTCAAAGGTGCTCTGTAAGACACGACTAATTCTCCTGTCAGTTTGTCAGGCGGTGCTCATCTGGCCTGGACTACACAGAGATAAAGTCCTTGTTATGAATCTCTCAAAGAGAATCCGAGGAACGTGGAGGTGGGGGTGGGGGAACGGAGGGTGGGGGTGAGGTGGGGGAGAACAAGAGGGTAAAGGAGGAGGGAGGGGGTGCACATGGGCATCAGTAGGGTTAGCGGCTCCCGAAAGTATTTCATCAAAGAGGGCCAGGATCCTAGGGATTGAGATTCTGCCTGGAGGCAAGTAACCAATGGTCTCCCAAGAACATATTCCAAAGTAGGACTCGCAGAGCCAAAGCACACATCAAAAGCACCTCTGTAGCCAAAGTGATTCTGGAGGAGAAAGAAAGGGGTTCGGGTCCCTTCTTGGCCCCCTTTAAGCCCCAGATCTCACCCCAATTAAGAAGGAACTACTGTTTGTTCCAGGCCCTGAGATCTACAGACAGGGAGGTGCACTCACTAAGGTAGACACTCAGGCATCCTCACAAACACACAGGCACACACGCAAACCGATCACACGCATTCACACACTCACAAAATGCCACTTCTCCTCACAGCACAATCAACAGCATGAAAGAAATGCTGCGTGTTGAAGATCAACATCTGTGTCTTGTGCTTATTTTTCAAATAATGACCAACTGACGGAGCGTGTTTCCAGCTTCAGCCGTGATCTCACTGAAACAATATGTAGTGCTCAGTGCGTCCACGTATGTTACACGAGTAACAGTAAATCAATACTTGGCAGAATGTTGTGTAGGCATTTGGATTTTTGCCTTTAATTCTTCGCCGCTGGACAGATGTCACTGTGAAATGGATACGGCAGAATAAGCATATTATATCCACACAGATGTGACTGCTGGAAATGCACCGGCTGCGTGAGCAGAGGAATGACAGAGGATCCTGTGATTTTCACAGCAGAGAAACAGTATTTTGAGATTAAGGAATGTTTGAAGTGTTTTCGGTTCATACTGAGGAAGTAGCAACATAAAAATACTCTATTATGAGTGAAAGTCATAATAGTGAGAGGATTACTATTATGTGTAAGCAACGTTTTAATGCTATCAAAGTGGAAATAATTTTACTTTAAAAAACTTTTACTAACATACAGTTGGGTGGAAAATTAATTAAGAAAATTATCTTTAAGGGACACTTTTGGTGAGCATCACCATTGTGCGGGAGTGAAAACAGAAGCACACAAAACCACAACTACACAACCACCTACCTAGCAGGGGTGGAGAGTAACTATGTAAGTAGTTGCAGCCCCCACTTTAACTCCCCACGTTTCCTGTCTGTATCTGCACTGACACTATCTACTGAAGGCCCTAAAGAGTTTACTCAAAGTGTTTGCTCTTAATCTTACTACTACAAGTGGTCAGTGTGTTCACCAACAAATGACTACAGCCACCTGACACTGGGGTTGTTTGCCAGGGAACCTGTGATTTAGGACCGAACAAACACAACACAATGGAGAGCTTCAGTGACCTCAGTGGGTGTTATCCATCTTTAAGCTGTGTACCCAGAGTTCAAAAAGTCTTCTTCTGCCCCTTTCTCTCTCTCTTGATGTTGGGTTGTCCTCCTCTCTTCCCTCTCTCTCACATGTACAGCACCTGTACACATTTGTACATACAGGACACTAAACACAGCACTCCCCTCTTCTCCTCCCAACATCCCTCCTCCCCCCTGCCGGAGGTATCGAGTGGCTTGAGTGGGCCATTAGTGTGAATGACTGATAAGACTCTCAGCCTCCAATAATCAGAAAAAAGGATATTTGCGGTTATTTTGAATCCGTCAGAAATAATAAACGCAAAACTATATCCACTTGGGCTATTTAAGCAATTTCCCCGTGATAACATCCCGTGGGGATTTCATGTGGATTCCAAATGACGACATAATAAAACCACGACGCCTGCACCCCCTTATCAGTCTGGATTAAAAGGGAATAATGAAACAGAGAGGGTTTGGAGCCTTGTGTGGTATGAATATGATTATCTAATGGACTCCAATGGAAAGGCATGTTAATTCCACTTTAACGCGAGACCTTTCCCAGACTATCTCCTGCCCCTGGCTCCCCCTAAGACCGCCCTCCCCCCCGACCCGTTTCTCTGCCTCTTTCTCCTCTTCCTTTAAGTTTAAATAATCATTCTGCTTTTTCCACAGAAGTCATTATGCCCGCTGTCTATCTCTGTGTATGAACGTGTGCATGGGAGAGTGATAAATCCCCTCCTCATTTTTCACACTCTTTTCCGGTCTGATTGGAGCGTGTTGGCCTCTTAACTTTCAGACAAAAGCACTCTAGGCAATTATCAATATTCAGATTTTTTTTTCTTGCACAGAGATCATTGTTGCTTGAAGAATGTGGGTCACTTTCATACAAACTCAAATCAAACTTTCTGAGCGCCCAGTTGAAATCATCTTACATGGGCTTAACAAGGCCTTAGAACTTGAACACTTGGTCAAAAAAGCATCACTGTGAAGAATCCACTGTCAATTTAAACATAAGCAGCAAATGTATTTTCCAAGTGTTTAGTGTTTTTCTATTTATTTCAAGACAGTTTTTTTTTAAGTTGTCTGTCCACTAACACAATCAGATTTACTCTGATAATTATATACTTGTTTACTGTTACAATGTCTGGGCTAAATTAACTGAGGTGAATTTTCTGGGTGGTATTCTCCAGTTACAAATATACATGTTAAGTATACAACACGTGCATTCATTGCTGCTGCACCTTTGTTTCAAGGGCAAACAATTACCCATCCAACACCAAATAAAGATTTCAGTCGAGTGCAGGCTTTGCTGTCAAGACTCTATAATGTTGTCAGAAACACGCCAGTTATTTATGTATTTTGCCATCTTTACTGACTGATTAAACATACGTCTTCTTTTGATCAACGAGAAAAAGTCCCAGACCAATTCAGGCCCTGAGTGGGGGGTCATCATTAGACCCATTAGGACCTGTAAGACTCCTTGAACCACGCAGTCAAGTCCATTCTCATCTAGCGAGGCACAGAGCAGTATTGTGGATCAGCGCACACATCCTGAGAGCAGACTGAGCTCCCACAGGACACAGTTAAAAAAAAAGCATCAATATTTCATCAAACTACTCTCTCTTTCTGGTCCAGATCAAAGCCTCGACTCCCACAGTCCTACAGGTAGAGAGGACTCTTTTGTTTTTGCTCCTCAGGTAGAGCAGCAGTCAGACTCTGTTCGCTTTTGGAAACCTTGCAACGCTCAGCCCATCCATCTCACGGCTTACTGACTCACATTTGGAAGAGGAGGTAAAAGGAAGAGTAGAGACTGAAAGGGTGAAAACATGTTCCAGAGATGTCCAGAGATTGAGCTTTTTGGCCTTGTAGTGCTGTATTATTTACTTTCCAGGTTGGCCCATAGTGAGACTAATGGTGAAAGCAAACGGAGGGTGTTGTAATTTGTCTTTGAAAGACTGGAATAGTGTTTCTTACTTAACTCATTACCGTCATCTGCATCATCACCGTTACTACTATTTTTAAAATTTTTGCTGCCCTCTATGTTTGGGCAAGTAAGGTTCATCAGTGGGTGAGATTTAGTCAGTGTTGTTCATCCAGGGCCCAACGTTTTACAGCAGCAAGCGAAACACACTTCCAGTGAAGGTTGAATACCTTTGAAGTTTTTACGGGAAGCAGTTGTGTACATGTGAATACAGCACTGGACAACAAATTCAAGTAAAGCCATTACAAATCTGAAAAAACAATTAGATTCCATAAACAAGAATTAGACCGAAGGTACTGTAATATTACTCTACTCTACTAACTCTATTACTTACTATTACTCAGGTTATTTACATTATGATGATTATAATGAATAAAGCTGTTTTAAAGCTTGATTGTATGTCATTTTTCCTTGTTGGAAAGCGAAGGAGAACAGAGTTACAGCAGCTTATGTTTAGTCTTGGGGACAGAGTTTTTGGCCACACTACCTGCTCTGCACTGAACAGCAGACAGCTGGTAGTTGTGGTAGTAAGTAATAAAGTTTCCAAAAATAATTATTTACTTGGTTTCAAACCAACAAACCCGAATTGGAAACAGAACTTTGTCTTGTACCTATAATTTATACCAAATTATGTACTTCTTTACTGCAGCTTTCTAGGAAATTATTTTTAAAAAGTTACAGGGTCCATAAAATAAAGTATCATACAATGAAGCAGTGGCACATTATGAATGTAAATGAATGGGAATTCCTCTTCAAGATTAAAGATACAGTAGAAGTCATTTGTAACAGAAACTAAACAGATTTTTGGTCATTTGGAAGGCATGTTATCCCATGTGTCCCTGGACTGTGTCTTTACAAAGACACAGTCCAGGGACATATTTATGAAGACACCTTCTCTTTTTAATACACCTTGATGTGCTTAGTATGTTTGTGCACGGCTCTGTATTTGTCATTGCACGTGTCTAAGTGTGTCCCCCACCCTCTCCTCCTCTCATCATCAGCGTCAATCTGTGGCTGTCACTCGGAGCCGGACAGTGACAAACGACACTCCCAGTCAGTCAAACACTTATCACCACACAGGTAACACACAGGCCTGGAAATGACTGACATGAAATGGAAACGTCTCTCATTCTGTGGGCCCGGGAGCTGAAGTGAAATATTAGCTGTGGGAGAGATGGCAGATGATAAGAAGCTCCCTCTTTGGGCTCAAATTGTGGAGGTCCAGGTTCTTTTACATTTCTTTTTACGCTGCAGAGTGGTATGAAGATCCTGTTTGCCTGGATAAATGATAGCTTTCCTTTTCTATTCCCTTTCTTACATACATTATTTTACTGTTTTCTTCACAATATCCTTGAAATTTACAGATGAGGCAGACCCTAACTTTCATTATGAGCTATTTCTGACTTGTTCTGGCAGATAATGCTGCTCAAAGCCAGTGGGTCATTGTTAATACATAAGCTATCGTCCCTGAGGCTTTCTATGGTCCACAGAACCAGACCATAGGCCAGCTGAAACCAGACTGCAGCCTCTTCAGTGTCAACGGGTCACATATGCTTACTCTGTCTCTCCTATTACTCACAGACTCCACCACATCCTCCCTCTATCCCTCTTTTTCTTTCTCTCACACATCTCCTTCATGCGCGCGCACACACACACTCACACACACACACACACACACACATACACACACACACACACACACACACACACACACACACACACACACACACACAC
>JBBMJY010000013.1:4665821-4749039 GCA_037833715.1 Toxotes lorentzi
TAGATAGATAGATAGATAGATAGATAGATAGATAGATAGATAGATAGATAGATAGATAGATAGATAGATAGATAGGTTAATATTAAGGGTCAAAC
Source organism: Toxotes lorentzi (assembly GCA_037833715.1). NCBI lineage: Eukaryota > Metazoa > Chordata > Actinopteri > Toxotidae > Toxotes > Toxotes lorentzi. Next base: position 4,665,917 of record JBBMJY010000013.1, read on the forward strand.
AAAATGCTGTGAGGATCTAAGCTCTCCCTTTAAGTAGGGAGATGTTGTTGTTGCCTTGACTGATGATGGCTTCCTGTCGTGAGATGAAGAACCTAAAAAAAAAAAAAAAAAGAAAGCGTCTGTGGTCTCACCTGGGCTTGGCAGGTAGGCTGCAGATGCCTGGGGCCAACCTCAGTGCCCACAATAACACCTTAGATTTGTTTGCTACAGTTGACAGACTGTACTTGATGATGTTTCTCTCTTTTTCATCTCCTCCATCTTGTCTTTTTACATGACCGTGGGCATACAGTAACACTTGACAAAGATCGTATTCAAGATGTTTTCATCTAATTCCAAACTCCAAACCTACTTCCCAGCCCATACAAACATCCAGATCTAATGAGCACACAGCCATACTGTTAAAAGAATTAACTTGAAAATGTGGAGTGATGTGTGTCTTGTTTCATAGAAATAACAAAAACAGAACAAGCCGTGTTGTGAACCTCAGACCTCAGCCTACATTATCTGATTTAAGATTTGTACAAGGTTTACACCAGCAGTTTCTGTTCGGGGTGTCGTGAAACTTTGTGCAGCACAGAGTTCATTGCCCACAGCTCAACCATCAGAGAGGAACAAAAAGCAGCCCAACAGTTAGATTTGGATGACTTTTCTTCTTCTGGCCAGACAAGTAAAAACAACTCCTCTCCTACATTTTGCATTGAATTTCATGCATCTCATGCAGATTGTGTGGCTTTTGCTAACAAACGATGCATCTAAGCATAAAGTGAGTTGCTTTTTAAAGTTGGTAAACTGAAATCCTATGCTTCAAAGTAAGGTTGTGGCTTCACACAGAAGGTTTCTGAGATCTGTTTGCCCGTCTGCCACCTGTCTCAGCTACAGCCGTTGCGAAGCCAATGTGGGAAACTTCTTCCTAGCCAGGCTGAACGTGAAACTGCCAAGTCATAAGCAAACTAAAAGGTTCAACAGTTAGGAGTTGATGACAGATGACAACAAAGACTGTCAACAGGAGGACGTCTAGACAGATTGAAAACATTGTGGATTGGACTTGCCACATCCACAAGTGTGTTTCCCACAATGCCAAATACGTTAAACCAGTAAAAGCACTCTACTTTCCCATATATAGCACACATACTCATAAACTGCTGTTCTCATTAATGGCACCTGAATCCATTCATAGTGTGTACTTACTGTTGAACCTCCTTCCCACTTGTTTTTGTGCTGTGTGGTCAGAAAAGCAATGAAGAAGAAAACTGCAGGATGCTTTAGATTTTTCCAATTTTTAATAGTTTTGTACCTGAAAATCAAAAATACAGTAGTTTTCTAAGTCAGTTATGGCAGCACACAACAAATACATGATGGAAGGAATGCAAAAATACAAACACTTTAAAAACAGTATTTACAATAATATACAGTTTATACAGTGATTCCAGAAACATTGTGCTTGTGATTGTCAGAATATGAATGTTATGAATATGAATATGAATTCCAGAGACTTCTTGGCTTTCAAAGTTGAAGATTTTATCATTTAAAAAGTAATGCAATGCATGGGGAACAAAATGAAAAACATGTTTGTGTTAGAACTAGGCTCAGGTGTCAGGTTTAGGACTTTGGGAAATGGTGCATTCATATGGAAAGGGCAGGGGTAGTATCAGTGTCTGACATGACAGACGGACGTTTGGGAACTGTTTTACTGAACCCTCCTTTGCCCTGACCACCAACACATATCCTCGCAATCTTCAAGAGGTCTTGTCTGAACCGAACTCCAATAAATACGTACAGGAATGGGTTCAGACAGGCATGAGTAAATGCAATGCTCTTGGCTATCTGTCCAGCTATATCAAAACGAATTACTGTGTCACATTCTGTGATAGTAGTATTAGCTGCCTGCGCAGCCTCCACTATCAGCAGACTATTGTAAGGCAGCTGAGAGAGGACAAACACAAAAACCACAACAAATATGACGCGTAAGGCCTTGTGCTTTTCAAAGCTCTTGGCCTGCAGAAGTGTGCGAATGATGACAGAGTAACAAAAGAACATAACTAATAGAGGAAGGCAGAAACCCATGCAGATCTGCAGGGACAGCACCAGGATCTTAGTCCGGTTGTCTGTGTTGTTCCAGTAGACCAGAGTACAGAAGGACATCCCACTTTGTTCTGGCTTCACGTGCGCAAAGATAAACTCAGGGAGGGCCAGGACAGTGGAGACAAACCAGACACCCAGGCAGGCAAGTTTGCTGTAGAAGAGTCGCTTTTTCTTCAGGTTCTGGGCCTTGGTGACTTGCACAATAGCAATGTAGCGGTCCACGCTAATGCAGGTGAGCAGGAACATGCTGCTGAAGAAGTTGATCTTGTAGACAGCAGACACCAGTTTGCAGAGACCGACGCCAAAGTTCCAACCCTTGGTGGCATCAACAGCCCAGAAGGGCAACATGCAGAGGAAGAGGAGGTCAGCCACAGCCAGATTTAGCAGGTACACATCGGTCATTGTTTTCAGGCGGTTGCGCACAGTTGTGTAGATCCAAACCACCATCAGGTTACCCACAGCACCAAGGATGAATATGATCCAGAATAGAGGTGGTTCATAATTCCCACGAAATTGCCTGACCCAACCTCTTTTGCACATGCCTGTGTTTTCCAGCAACATATCATAGTCTGGGTCATCAGAGGGGTCCTGCATAAAAAAATAGAAAGTTTGATTAAAGAGGATTGCATGCAACAGAAAAACTGCCTCTCAGTTTTCATTTCCTGCAGGCGTGTTTTTTTTCTGTCCTTGTTACCCAACTTGCTGACTGTTTTCAGAGTTTCATAACATAACATGCCTCTCAGGAATATAGTGAAATGACATCAAACACTCGATGACGTACAAGCTACCCAGAGTGTGCCAAAACTGCTGTCAGGTGCAGGTGTTGTTTCTGTGCAGGAGAAACCACACTACAGCACAACTTCCTGCTGCAATCCAAGCCTGAGGGGGGTAAACGATCCCGAGGGGCTCCAGAAAGGGGCCCACAACAGAACTCAGTACCCCAGATGCATCAAGTTTAGATGTAGGGCAGAGATAAACAGAGGGGTGAGGCAGGGGCTTGTGTTTTCACGAACAGTGGAAAATTTGATGCTGATATGGTTTTGACTCCATCTGTGACATTTGAATAGCGTATAAATGTCTGCTTCAGATAAATCTACTGTCCCTGGAATATGAAGTGTCTTGTTTTGCACATTCATTGGGAACTTTTAACAACAAATAAAATTATTAACTAAGAAGTGTGTGTTATGTGTATCATACTGATTTAGCATATTGAAACAGTATCCTACTGTATTCTTTAAAATCATAATTTGGACACAGCACCACAAACACTGGAATGAAAACATATGTGGAAGCTTCTTCCCTTTCTGTGATGGTAAATAGCAGTAGTGACGCCTCCGTTGCTTTATTCAATCATACAGTACTTCAACAACAATACATACATCAGCACTGTCTAAACTGTTCTTCATTGTCTTTCACTTGTGTCATGTCAGATAATTATTTCAAAGTAATACTTACAGTTTCAGTATAATCCATTACTGTGGTCATAAAAGTTGTTACTGGCTCATCCATGTTATCTACAAAGAACCAGAGTGTATTAATATGACAATGCATCAAAACCTTGTAAAAATGTAATGAAGATAAATTAATAACAAAATATCTGATTAAAAAATAGCTTAATTTATAAACAGAAAATACTATGTAAAAATGTCAGCATGTGGTATGTGAAATGTGGTAGTGAAAAAAAAAATCACTTACCCTCTCAGTGATAAAGTGAAGAGCAATCTCTCAGTTACAGTGTTGCTTCTATGTCAAGGAAGTGCGACTAACAACCGACCTCATCCCTTATATAGTTTCCCCTCAACCAGAGGGTCACGTGCTGAGATATTAAGACAGAACAGCTCACGGCACACACACATTTTTCTACAAACACAGATATCCACTGCAATACTGTAACTAAATGAGCATCAGTGTTGAAAGACAGTATGACATTTGAACAGTGACAACAGTGTGTTAGTTTCATAGGATAGCTGTGACCTACAGACTGTACCCACTGAACCATGGTCATCACTTATGAGCCAAAACAATACACCCACATTCCCTGCACACCTGATTGAGTTTCAAGTCAAAGCCCATTTTTTTTTACACATTTTGTGTACACAGGTGGAGCACCTATCACTACAGAGAGTGATGCATGAAACTGAAAACCATGAGGTGTGATTAAAGCTCAAAACTGGAGGAGGTACTTGATGTTGAGATTTTGTAAGTCCTACTGTCTCAAAGCATTTAATCACTGTCAGCAGCTCAGGCTGCGTGGCCTCTAAGGGCTGTCCTCTTAATGACTAAACAAGTGTGTCAACAATGTGAGGAAGTCTTTTTGTGAGGTTTTGATTTTCAAGAAAAATGAAATGCAACTTGGATTTCTCAGAAAAACAATATACCTGTTTATCACAAAATGAAGCAAACCTCCTAGAAATAATGTCTATATACAACTAAACTGCGACAGCAAATACATTTTGTAGGAAACATAATTGCCTGCTGACTTACATAAATTGGCAGGTTCAGAGAAAGTGGTGTTAAACTTGTTAAGGTTTATTTCAAAGTTGATAATTTGACATGTTGGTAAATGCAGATGTTTCACAGTTAAATGAAAAGACTAATATCACTCTCCTGTCTGTATGGTAAATATGAAACTGGAGCCAGGAGATGAATCTGAGGCTGCAGTGGGCACAGGCTCACCAAAACTGAACAACTGAAGACTGGAAAAACATAGCATGGTCTGATGAATCTGGATTTCTGCTGAGGATGCACATGGCAGCATGAACCCATAGACCCAACCTGCCTGGCAGCATGAATGTGCATAAATGATGTGATTCAACCATGTCCACATGGAGCGGGATTTCAAAGGAATGTTTCCAACATCTTGTGGAATCAATGCCACAAAGAACCCAGGCTGTTGTGAGAACAAAGGGAAGAACTGCCCAGTGTTAGTACGGTGTTCCCAATTAGTATGGTGTTCCCAATTTGCAGCAATGGACAGAGTGTGTATTCTGTCAGTAGCTGCAAAAAAAACAAACAAAAAAAAAACAGTTTATTTGAAGACAAGGAAGTTCACTGGTATTGCCCAAGCGAAACAAATAGCATGACAAATAGTCACTTGCTCACAGCTCACAACCAAACACATGTCTCAGTTGAAAGTCCCTGTCACACCAACTGCTTCACCTAAAGCCCAAACATAACTGATAGTGAAAAACAAGCAAATTCATCTTAAGATGACGGAAGGGGCTGAATAAAGTGATACAACTATGACCAACGTTATGATCAATAAGTCTGAGTTTACAAAGCCAACAATGACATGGTTTGAAAGTTTTATTAGTTAAGGGAAGTGTTTCAACCTGCTTTCTGTCTGTGCTTCATTTTGAGCAGATGTCTTCTGAGGTGATATTTTGGCTGTGGTTAAGATTCTCAGTATGTCAGTTGGTTGCTATCTTCTCACAGTCTCTTAGCTCATTGTGAACCCTCGATGCAGGAGCAAGAAAAGGGGGGCCATTAGGTTTTGAGAATTCTACCACTTGCTGGTTACGTTTCTCACTTTTGATCATTGTGTGACAAAGGGAAACGGCCGTGTCATCATCAGAGTATTTTCCCTCAGGGACATGTTGAAGAAAGTGGTATACTCAGGTTTCACTCACCAACTGCCAAAGGACAGCTAAGTGACTGTGTTGTTCTCATCTTTGGGCATATGAAACACAGTGTTTGCACAGAGTGAGTCATAGTGTAGTAAGTCATAAAGAAACTTCATTCAAAAAAAAGGCTATCTCATCAGTTCCCAAGATGAGGGCAATGAAGAAATACATTTTGAAAGTGGTTTTGTTGGGAACCACTGGTTTTCACTGAATTTTCCTTTAAAAACCCCTATTCTGACATTTCATATTGTGTCATGCATGTTCACATGCTGATGCTTTATAATGACACATATTGTTGCAATGTTCAGAGGAAAAAAATAGACTGCCTGTAGGTCCTGTTCAATCATCTGGTAGTGTGGAAGTAAATCCCAGTGTGAACTGGGTGGAAACAGGGAAACAATATGGGCAGGTAGACAGCAACACTTAGCAAACGGCAGAATAACAAATAAACATGACTTTTAAAATGAGAAGTTTGGATGAACAGCAGCCACTGTGAAATCTGTTATACTCCTAAATCTCTTTAAAGATATTAGCCAACATAAGTAACCAGTCTGAAAAAGACTGTTGCAGAAATACCACTGGGAGCACTGAGCTGAGCAAGGGGGAGTTTTATTGCAGATGAATTCCATTTATAAGGGGAGTGAGATGGTGTTTCATCCTTCAAAAGTTACACACTCACTCACTCTCACATTAAGTCTCACTTCTGCTACTATCTCAATTTCTTGTGGTGAACACAGACTACAAGCATCTGTAATGAAGAACCAAAACGATAAAGCTGTTCCAGCAAAAATCACACCATCATTGTTTTGTCAACATCCCACTCTACTCTGGACATATCATGTTATATTCAGAAATGTGCCTAATTTTTCAGATGATTCTGAAGAAAGGCCAAACAACAGAAGCTTTTGTATTGCTATTGAAACTGAGAAAACCCCTTTGATGCATTGTCAAAGGGAACAGGAAGTAACTGTGAATAGACTCAGACATCTATTATCATTTGCCCCATATTATGGGAAAGTACTGTCACTGTTTCAGCGCAGTTTGGAACTGTGAGACTAGTTACCACTTCCTGTGTGCCTGCTTGCTGTGATTTATCTCACGCAGTGATAGACAACTGTACAGCATTTGCATCCTATTTGAAATTATCATCACAGCATCTATTCTTCAACTGTTACAAATAGGAAACAGATGCACTCGCACAAGTACAAGTACATAAGCACACAAAATGAACATGATGGTTTTTTTTCCTGATCTTTATTTTGGTATAGAAATAACCAGGTGGATGAGAAAAGATTTGGCTTTTATCTCTTATGTGTTGACAGCAGAGCAAAAAGGTTTTAAAGGATATTATTTACAGTCATTTTCTGCCAGGCCCCTTTTTTCTGTACCTATTGGACGCGAGGTTCAGGAGGTGCATAAAACTCCTGCATGCAACACAAAAGGCTGTGGCTGTGGCTTGTAGAGTTTCAGTGTAAACAGCGGTGGGGGTGGGGGTGAACTCTCTGGTGACCACTTTGTTTTTACTCTACTATCTCAATTCACTGTGGTTAGCACAGACAAGGCAAAAACAGTTAGCTGATGAAGCTAAGAAAGCAGATGAAGTGATTGCGAGGCCTAAATTCAAAACAAGCTATTTTCAAACAACCATTTTGTGCAGGTGTTAAGATGTCCTTGTCAGTCCATTGTAGAGTTCTGATATTAACAAATAGCTGAAGGATGCATCCTTATCATTTGACCCCTTCTGGTTTCCCAGTATTTAATCAGTTCAAAAAATCTGTTCAAAGGTTCTTGTCTTATCTAGATTTTAGACAGAAATTGCAGCGTTGCAGCACCCACTTCACATATATTACAAGAACAAGCAGGAGGAAACTAACAACACAACTGAAGTGCTTAACATATGATGTGAAACGTACTCTGTCATACTAACTGTCTGATATTTTTCACAAGGCCAGGACAAGCGGTAAAACTGTGCTCTTAAAAAAAAAAATACAAATAAATAAATTATATATTTATTACCTATGCTTCAACTGATGTGGTATCACTTGAAAATTACAATTAAATATATCCTAAGTAAAAATTTGGCAACAACATGGCAACAATCATCCACAATGACCACACATATATTTGGTAACAGCTTTTATTACCTCATACTCTGCACAATACAAACAAATGCACATCTAGTGTAACATAGGGCAGATGTGTCATACTCTACAAGAGCATTACTTCATGAACATCATGTATATATTCTTTTTTTTTTTTCTCTTACACTCCATCACCCACAGCAATACGAAAAGTACACAGTTAAAGTTTCCAGACAAAAATATTCTATGCCCTTTGTTTAGGGAAGTAGGGAAATCGATCTAGGTAACTACCCATGTCATTCACTATGCGAGAGCAGAAAAAATAAATGCAAGAAATTTTGTATATTTTCGATGATCAGACTTTCACAGAATGTTAGATCATTGGAAATATTTTTGTGAAATGCTATTAAATGTTAAGTGAAAAAAAACTTAAAGTGAGAGTGCCCTCAAAGGGTCAGGAAGCATCACTTTGAAGCCGTTCACTAATAATAAATAAACTAGCTTGGCATTTGCTTGAAACTCTCGATTATGGATTGGATTTTGACTACAAAATGGGCTACTAAAATTAAGACTGATCAGCAAAATATCAACAACTAACAACCCAGTCCTGGTAAGCTAAACATTACCCATATCCATCTGATAGATAAGACTGCAAAGCTTTAGACAGTATGTATCTGTCCAGTTCAAAAAATGGACAAGGCCTCTTCAAACAGGGACATGATAGTAATTGCATAGAGCACTGAGGGAAGTCTGCTAGCTACTGTAAGTGAGCTCCAAATTGAGACGTAGAAAAAAAGCACAGCTGGAGAAGGCTATCATTTGTTACTATTTCATTTTCATATTCAGTTGTGTGTACTGTCAACTTCCCGCTCTCGCGCTGTAGTGAAGCCAATAACTACTGACGATGCCAGATAAAGCATGAATAAACAATTCCTCATGGAAGTGCTTTTTCTGTCTCTCTTGTCTTACAGCAGTGGAACTGATGATTTCTTGTCCAAACCACAGTCATTAACGTTGGTCTTGTCTTACCCTCTGGACATGTGTTTAACCAGCTGTCTTGGATAGAACTCATTCACTGGGCTCATATCTGAAACAGATAAGCAGCGCAAATCTGATATTAGACAAAAATCTAAATAAGAAAGCCAATTTTAGGACAACAAATTATTTAATTTAAAGAACCATAGCACTGTTTGGAATTGACAGTGTTTGCACTGAATGCTCACCTCTGCAATCGTTTTCTAATTTCTTTGATCTGCTCATTTTTCTTGGTCAGGATCTCCTTCATGTTGCGGTAGGCCGCAGTTTGCTGGAACTTCTTCTCCAACTCCTGCACACCGTACACATATATAAACATGTTAAAATGATGGTACAGAAGCTGAATGCACCCATACTGAAAACTGGCAAGCATAACAAGTACCATTTATTGACTCAATTTGATTGTTTGGTGTTTGGTAGGCTCAGCACCCGTTTTTCTCTGTAACATCAAAAATCCTTGATTCCATAAGCAACAATCAAGTTTAAGTGTGGTTTGATCTGATTTGACTAACATAGTAGCCTAGAAACATATGCACACAACCCCACAACTACTGAATCAAATTTAGCTAAGTTCTGATTGGTGCACAGGAATACATGACATCATCTCTACCCAACTGAGCCCTGCCCACTTCAAACCAGCAAGAAGAAAAAATAAGTCACAAATACTCAAACCATTCTTAGAATATAATCAAAAGTGTTTTAACTTTAGCAGCATGATAAGAAACTAAGTGAGAAAATATGTTTCCAGGGTGTTTAACCACAGATGATGGTTACTGTCAGTTGCGATGTACCTTCTCTGCCAAGGCCAGCTGTTCCTGCACTCGAAGCAACTCATGTTTGGCAGAGATCAGGTTCTCCTGCAGATCCTTCTGGGAGGCAGCATTGGCGCTGAGAGACCTTTCATAGTCCTCTTTCAGAGCTGCCACTGTGTCTTCTAAACTATTGATCTCCTGGGATTGAGCAGCGAGCTTAAATGAAAAAGAAACAACACTTAAGTTCATGTGGCGTGAATGGCAATCATTGCTATTATATGTTAATACTACAGAATGGACACGCCTATTCCTATCCACAGAGACAAACAAAAGTAACACTTCAGCTAGATACATACATACTTACATACATACCATTTCCAACCCAAGTTAGCAGACAAAACCACAATGACAGGAAATGTTCAGATGCAATACGATAATAAAGAATAAAAATAAAAGTAGTAAAATTGAAAGAAAACCCAAAATGCCACAAAGATGATGTTGCTTGCAAGTCAAATGTGGAACAGTACCTGCTGTTCACCTTGCACCTTCTGAAGGTCTTTCAGAGCTCTCTCCGCCTTGGTTTTCTCATCTAGTGCACTCATGGCCTAAACGTTTTTTTCAAAGAATGAGGTTAGTAATGTAAATAAGGAGACTGAAAAATGTGGTCTGCTTAAAATAAATACGTGACTAATTTTCATACCTGGGATTCTAAAGTCCGCAGCCTGGTTTTCAGTTTATTGTTTTCCTCCTGTAGTCTCGCTATCTCCTGAAGAAATATTTAACATAGATCTGGATGAGAGTATGAATCTGATAATGATGATCCAACTTTCTGCCACTAACCTACACGTGTAATCCATGCAATATATTTCTTTACCTTGTTGAGAAGTTCAGACACCCCACCCTCATTCAGTGGTGCTAACTTGGGTTTGCTTGGTTCCTGGTTTGTCTGGTAATAAAGTAAAAAAACAATGGCAGGACAGTTGTTATTTCCTGGACTAAAACATGTTGGATATGCTTTGCAACCTGTACATGCTATGTAATAGTTAAAATAAAACACGATATCTGTTTAGTCTTGCTTTTCTTAGAAGCTTGAAGATGACTAATGACAAAACCCATGACAGAATAAAGTATAGTGGTACATAGTTAATTTGTTTATCTTGTATAGTGCGTTGTGAAACCACACGTCGACCTCTGATGTGTGACTTTCTGAACCGCATGGCTATGTGTCAACAGCAGGTGGCCTGGCATATAAAACTACTTAAAACATGCAGAAGTGCTACACTGCTCTCTAGTTACTGAATTCCATGTGGGTATAAATATGCTTTGAACACATGACTAATGACGACAGCACTGATGGTAATGTGTTGAGGTATACATTTGACAGAGCATTATACTGACCTTATCAGTGGTTTTAAAGTCAGTCTTCTCAAATTCAGCCACTTGTTCTAACAGCTCCCTGTACATGTAGAGAGGAGCAAAGAATTGGACAGTAGAATAATGAAGAAAAGAACAGAGAAAGGAAAACAATGAGGTTGAAATCTTATATAAAATAGTATCTAGATTTTTTTTTTTAGATTGAATTAAACTTTTTTATTGTTGTTGTTTATACAATACAAAATATTTAAAGTTAATACTGACATTCTGTCTGGGCATGCTATTACATTACACAACCATCAGCCTGCCACCACAATGCTGATGTTTGTGTTTTTTTGACATTACAATAATGTACAATTTGGTCGTTATGAATGTTTGGGAAGGAAAATGAGCACCCTTGTTCTTGATGGCAGTTTAACATTTATGCAATAAGATATACTTGTGGTGAACAGATCAGCTCTCAGAAAAGCTTAAATGTGGTTTTTAAAAAGCAGCTGAACACACGTAGACTTTGACATGGGGCGTATTCCTTGCTTTAGACACCAGATCAGTCACGTAGGGCTGAACCCAGCAACAAAAAAGCTTTAGGGCTTGTTATTCACCCAACATATGCATATTACAAAGAAAAGATATTTTCCAAAACACACACACTGTTTTAATGAAGTGAAAGGTCCCAGAGGTCAAAAGTTATGTGAAGTTGAAGTTCACCTGAGTACACTCAAATCTGTGTACATGTATTGTGGAGCTTTACAATGATTAAACTGGCCAATGGCATTAATTCATTTTAAGAAACAGTCAGTGCCGGAAGTTTATACATTTTTCGACCTTTTGCACCAATGTTGAAAATAATCAGATGTGTCGTACGTGAGAATAGGAGAGCCTTGCTTCCTCCATCTCACTGGCAAAAGAGGAACAGATGACATGTTTAGTTTGACTATCAAATTTGTATTTCACACCCAAAATTTTGAACAAATCTGCAAAACTTTAATTTCAGAATAGATTCCTCTAAATTGTGTTTCTGTGACTTATTGTTAATCTATAAAACAATTCCTATGTTCTAAGGCCTGACTATATTTGTGCCAAGCACCTTTTACTTCCCAAATGTGATTTATCATTATTACTGGTATCACATGCCTTCAATGCTTTATGTTTAGGCTTTTAATATGAAAAAAACACACACTTGACATCCTCGCTTAGAAACAACAGCAAGAGCGACATTTTAGGTTTTTTCTTATATAGACTTCACTTTTTCACACATGGCTACGAACCAGCTACACTGATCATATGATTTTGTGTCACTTTACCACTTCAAAGATAAACACTCATAAAACATTTGCTGCTTATATTATTTACTTGCTAGTATGTTATTAACTTAATAGCTTTATTAAATGAAACAGCAAAGCATTTAAAATTATCGTAAATGTGTAACAATACATACAGTTTTAACTGCAAATTTATGCCAAGGGTAACAAGTAAAGATCTAGTTCACCCACATTACAATTTTTTTGTGGTACAAAGCCATATAGATTTACTTTTAATTTTACTTTTAGTTCTCAACATTTTCACAGTTCCCTTTCTGTGACTGGAATTGCTGGAATTTTGTTACAGATACTAAAAGTATCCAGAAATACATTTGAAAAACTCAAAAGCTGACAAAGGCTTTCTCTTTAAACAATGTCCTGGTTAAGCATGATAACGCACAGGTTAACAGTTGGCATTAAGCACAGTTTCCCTCCAAAGGTGGAAAAAAAAACTTCTGCAGTAAAGTCTGTAAATTATCTTGAAAAAGAGGGACATTGTTTCTGGGGTGACATGTTAACATTACATTTTTTAATTCAGTTTTTTCTTAATGCTTTGAGATCCATTAACATTGTATGGGATTTAAAGCATAAGTCTCATTGGTAGATTTTTCAAAATCTCAGCAAGGCCTCTGTACAGCTCGATACCATTAGGGATTAAAAAGATTATATGATATTTTGTAATTTGGGTGAACTGACCTTAAAATGTAGTGAGAAAAGAGCCGATGTTTTGCTTTTCAGACTAGCTGAACATCACGGCTGAAAGGAAACCACTGTGGCGGAAAAAAGGGTTAAATTCACAATGTGTGAGAGTGTGTGGCTACGCAATGACCTTTTACCCTGGGACATAATATGCGACACATCTAAATCTAAGCAGTACTGAAGAAGTTGCCAATGGTACAAAGTAGAAACTTTCCTCATGAATATGAAGATATATTGCATGTTTAGGGGCTTCGCACAGGTGTTACACACTCAATTTGACCTTGACCTGCCACAATTGAACTCACAGCCAAAACCAGACAAAAAAATGATTTTTCTTATTTGTGCATACAAGATCCATATTTTGTGCACATAAGTTATAACCTTAAATAAAACTCTCATGACTTTGAGGGGTGCTGTATTTCATAATATACTTGTAAGAACATTTTGTATTCCTATGGGAACAAACTTGATTATGCCACCCCCTGCCAAATGCTTGCTGGATGTTTTTAGATTATTAACTTAACAATTAACAGAAAACCTCAGTCTGATACCTTCACCACTGCTCACCTGTTCTCTAGCTCTGAGATATCACTCTGTAGTCGAAGGTAAAACTTCTCAGCCTGGGAGAAGAGCTGCCTGAGTAGCAGCACATTGGTGTGGGCTGTGTTGATGAGCTCCATCTCCACCTCCCCACGCACCACTGCCTGCAGCCCGTCCAGCATCTCCCTCACCTCATCCACTGTGAAGGTTTCCTCCACTAACCTTCAGACAGAAACATATAGGCACACACACCTTTCAGGTCCATCTGAACTGAAAAGCACTTAATTGTTGTGCTATGTTTTGCTTACGCAGAATGTCTGAAGTTAAGTGAATTAAAGTTGAATTTACAGACAAATAATGACACCAAAAACTTAAGTATGATCAATCACCTGCTATCTTTGAGTTCCTCAAAGCATGAGTCAATAGTCTTGAGCCTCAGGACCCTCTTTGAACGCGCAAATCGCATGTAATTGATTACTTCATTCTGATGGTGTTCATTAAACCCAAATTCAGCCTATATAGAGACAAAAGGATAGAAATTAGCAACAAAAATCAGCATCAAAAACAGAAGAAGTATTTAAAGACGAGGAGAGATTGTAATAGCCACTACAACTAGCCGATCAGCTAACTTGAGGAGGATTTTCCCCTGCTAATATGTGACAGGGCCTATCCACATGAGCTTGCACACATAACGTGGGATGCTTGCTATATGTCTGCAGCTAATTTTACTCGCCTGAGAAACCAGGTCGTGGCACCATGTTTAAACAACAGAGTTAATGCTAAATATTTAGCATGTTAACTTCTACAACAGGTGGCCAGGCTACCCATAAAGAGCAAAGATAGGAGCTACTCACCATGGTGGCTGTGCAGCTAACGTTAACGTAACTAAGTTAGCTAGCTTGTAGACTGCTTATCCAAAAGAAAAAAATGGGTGTTTCAGCCTCTAATGTAGGCCACGAGGCCAACAGACGACAAGCTATAGGTGATATGCTGGAGTCGAGGGTTCAAGTAAACTCGAGTAAACGTGAAGGCAAACTCGGTGAAGAGGCTGACGTTAAACTGAGGTTATATTATAGCTATAAGATTATCTGGCAGGCTGGCTAGCCAAGCTACACAGCTAGTGTTTGCCTTAAGAATGCCTTGGTAACGGAGAATAGCGTCATCACCTTGGTAACTAGAGATGCGTTCAACGGCGCTACGTATAACAGGAAACAAAACATCATGCCCGAATTATTACTAACATATAATAATATGTTAATGCAGCGACATTATTATAATATCTCTGATTTTAAAATACTACTGTTGGTTTATATAAGAACTGAATAGTTAAGGGCCAAAATCCATTGCTCATTTTTTTATTTTACTCTTTAAAATCCTATTTAAATGTATTTCTTAATGCCTTTTATGTCTTAGGTAAAGCACTTTAACTTGCCTTGTGGTACATTTCTCTTTGACCTGACTATTTTGTCTCTATCACTCTATACTATGGAATTTTGAAATCAATATTGCAGGCTGTAGATATTAGATGGACGATCATTTAAATTAACATTAGATGGCAGTGTTGAGCTAGAAGTGTGAGATGAGTGCAGGTCCTGAGAGGATGAAGGCTTAGCACAGACTTGTGCCCTTCATCAGCACCTTGTGCTGAAAGAAACTTCACCCCCACTTGTGCCTATTTCCCTTTGGAACTTACATGTACATCACATGCATGCATGAAATCTTGTTATGTATATGCTGATGGAAATAACTTCTCTTATTTACAAAGGCGAGGTAAAGTTATGCAGAACTGGTAATGACCCCAATGCTCAAGAAATAATGGTAGAAAACATGTTTTGAAAATAAAAGAAGTCAAGACAGGAAAAACATTGCTTTATTGTTGACACTTCAATTATGCAGAAAGCTCTAACTGCTGCTTGAAGCATAAATGTTTCAGATGATTAACAGATTGGACTCAACATGGTTAAATCTACGTCAGGTGAACTCATTTGACTCCACGAGCCAGCTAAAAGTTTCACAGAGATAATGTTCTGTCATTGAAGCCTAAAGAACATCACTAGCTATGTTGTTAAGGAGGATCCTCTGGAAAAAGAAGGAAACTTTTCCCCCCTCATGTCTCTCTAGCTGTAATTAAATTAGACTAACGGGCAGCGCATGGTTGGTCACCTAATCAGATGCCTCATAACGTGACTACTCTGTCCCGCTCAAGTCACTGTGCAACATCAGTCAGTCACAGAGGCCAAGATGTTTCCCCTTTACCTTCAATCACGGTGAGTCACTTGCAATTTGAGACAGGGACTAGAAACCACTTATTTAAAACCATATTCATCAGGTTTTTTGTGAGAGTCCAATATGTTGGTGCTACTTTTCTACGGCGGTCAGTTAGACCACAGTGGTTACTTCCAAAATTCCAAAATTAGCTGATGTTGATGTTCAGCAGCTGGTCTATGGATTACTTTAGAAAGAAAGAAATTAAAATTTATTTTAAAACTATGTCATTGGCTAAAAAACGTGTGCTAGGAAAAAGTAATATTAGCATGAATATGGATCATACAATAAACTATTAAATAAAAAGAAGCAGCAGAAACAATAAAACTATTGTTATTAGTTCTACAAAAATACAGCTTACGGATTAATTTCATGTAAACTATTGTAGTTAGAGGGATTGGAAAAGTACAAATTATTCATATGTACTGCAAATGTTATTTGCAGGTTACAGATTTAAAGTAACTAATGGTATCCGTTCCTATTTAAAATAGTCTTTATAGACTATGTGTGCCGTATACTTTTGTAAAGTATTAGCTTCAGGCCTTCAGGGAGGGTGTTCAATAAATGACTTTGATCACTTAACAGTTTTGAAACTTTCATACCACACATTTGTTTTGTATGTGTGTGTATGTGTTCAATGTTTCTGTGTCCTGGCTGGTAAACTTGATGAATACCTGCGTGAACTTGAGGTATTGGTGCATTGATTGGACACTGTCCCTAGAGGGCACAATAGTCCTGTTTAATGCAGGTGTAAAAATGAAGAGATCAAATTTCCTTTTGCGTCTTCTTTCAAACTCCTATATGATATCAAGAAGGAAAATATACACAGAGAGAGGTAGGCTACACAGAGAAACAGAGAAGATATAGAAGTGTAACCCAGTCTCTTAGGTTCAGTTCATTTTAGAAATGTGACTGCAAAGACAGCATCCGTGTCAATGTACAGCTGTCTAGTCTTCATATTGTTGCATATTTTCACTCATTTCTTTCAAATTTGACCAAACGGAAACTAATGGCTCTGCTATTAAACCCATTCCGCTGGAGACGGCCTAAACCGTTCCCAGATCGGTTTCGTATTCATCTATCAATTCAAACACTGAGGAAACTGGTGGAAAACTGATCTCGAGTCAGGTATCTCGTCAATTCCGCGTCCGGACAAACCAATCAGCTGACAGCCGCATGACAGGCAGGCCTCACGCATGCGCAGCAGCACACTCTTGGTATCAGGAATATGGCAGCGTCCTGAGCGCTGTTGGGGGGGAACACGGCGTAACTGAGTACCTTCAGCATCAAAGTGGGAAAACTCAGAGGCACCGGCCGCACTCACAGGAGGGTGGGGGGCTGAGGGACGGCTACGAATAACACCCATTCGCGATTTTACAGGTAAACGCGCCCGTTAGAACGTGCCACTCTCTTCAAGCCATCTTCTCCATGTTTGCTTGATTGAACCCCGCTACTAATGCGACTAGCTTAGCCTGTCCACAAGACCTGAGTGATGTGCTAGTTAGCCGCTAGCATTTGGCTAACCCAACATTAGCCAGCCACAGCCCCTTTTTCAGCATTTAGCAAACAAACGCAGATAACAAAAGTGTCTGCGGCGGTCTGTTGTTTTAATAAGGTGGAGCAGCAGTGTCGACATCGCTAAAACGGTGCTGTCGCGCTTATTTTTTTATTTTTTAGCAAGATAGTTACCCGCGTAGGCCTTGTGCAATGAAGCAGAGTTTGGCTAGCTGCTTGAGAGTCAGGTAACGTTAATGCTGCTTGTCATGGATTTACTTGACAGATCGGGAGCCAGCGCACATCCTCAAATTGATCTAGGAATCGCCGTTAGCCACTGTGACGCCTTTTGTGTAACTTTTGTCTTCATATTTGAAAGTTCCTGTATTGGTGGAGAGATTGCTTCATGTAACTGGCAAAATAAGGGAGGGCATTGCAACATGTTAGCAGTGCAGAAAAAAAGCTTTAAAGAAGAAAACAATGCTGAGACCAGCATGATAGTCTTTTTGGCGTCGATCAAATTCATATTTTATTCTGAGGGTCCAGATGCTCCATGTAAGTCTGTTTTTATTTTTATTTTTAATTAATCAATGCTCTGCTTGGGCTAATTTCATTTTACTTTTATTGCACTACCAGTACAGGTATGGTAATAGCTTTATGTTCAACATAATTGTAACTGGAGATGAAAAAAAATGGTTACAACCATATAATGATGTAATGACACATGATAGGTTGACCCTTGTACCTGCAGTTTTGCTGTTCTTGATAGTTGACAAAATGAAACATGTGATCCAATTTTTCTGTAAGAAACAGAGTACAAATTAGACTTAACCCAAACGTACAGGCAGAGGTGTTTGCACAGTATTAACAGTGAACAGTCATGACACACATTACCCCTGGTTGTAGACTGATTAGTTGATGCCTAGACATAAACATTCTCTTAAGTTTGTTTTCAATTGTTCAGACAGGTCTTTTTAGAGGTTTGATACAATCCTATTAGCAGGGCTACTCGGTTGAACACAAAAGAGACTATGCACTATAGGATTGTACTCACTGTCGCAGCTGTGCTCATAACAGCAATTAGCTTTGTTATCAGTAATCAAAACCTTTATTTGTTAAAGTTGAAAAAGTTGTGAGACCCGTCTAGAACAAGTCATCATCATGTAAATGTTGTGTACTTTGCTTCAGGCTGCCTTCCAATTATATTTACTTCACCATCCTCCTGTTTAGTTTTTACTTTTTCTTTCTTTCATTTTTTTTTTTTTTTTGATAAATTCTTTGCTAACAAATTGCTATTGATCTTCATACAGACAGGAAGAGCTGGGAGAGGTAATCACATGACCAAATCCTGGAAGCTTCCTTGATCTTCTTTTATACTCATCACAGTAATATAATAAAAACTGCACTGCCCTCTTTTGCAGCAGCAAAGAGCATGCTGTGCGCTGCTTGATGCTAACATCTCCTATTGTGCCTTCCATCAGCCCCCTGCTTTGTATTAGATTCATTATGCAGCTTCATGAATACATGCTTGAAAAAAAATGTTGATTGAAAACTTGGCTCTGAACTGTTCCTGACACCTATGTTTCTCTAGCACAGGCATCCATTCTTAAGATGCTGAAACTGGCTAATTTTTAAAAGTTCCCTTCCAGTGTTGTGACACTTGAAACTAGCCTGTATTTGCGCCCTGCTCTCTTTGAATGCCAGACACTTGTCGCCTTGGTGAATGGAGGATTCCAGCATGTGAACCTATTTTTCTGCTTCCTGCTTCATTTGCACACTGAAATGGAGAGGAAGGAAAACTGGAGTCAGGTTTTTCCAGGATCCTGGCAGAGTGCTGACACAGGTTCCCCTTGTCACAGTGCAGCTGCAAATTACTGCACTAAGGATAGGAGAAGCAGTTATTCCCTCCCTTTTTACTGCTATGATTTGATGTTTTGTGTTTGCTTTGTTTTTTATCCTAGTTGGAAGGAAGCTCCTTGGATTTAGTGACAAGAAAATGGATCCTTGTTAATCTGTTGTCCAGGTTTGAGACAATGTAGCTGTCTTAAAGTAAAATTACAATGATTTCTCATTCAAATTAGCCGCCAGGGCAAGACACTAAAACGTAGACTAGCCCCTGTTTATCTAAAGGGGGTCAATAGGCCACACAGGCTTTGCACCAGACTTTATTGACACATGCCCAGCAGGCTGCTGTGTTGTTTTTGTGTCTATGATATCAACATGGAATGAAGGACCTTTACTTGCCCTCTGTTTTTGCTGAACATGCTGTATAATTGCAGTGATGCTATGGCTCATAGCTTAGGTACTGACAGTGATGTCAGTTGTGGAGTAATGGACTACTCTCTGTTGTTGAATAATCACTATTTACTCTATTAGTTCTGTTGCCAAGGGGAGTGTCTGGTGGGAGTCTCTCCCTCTGAGCTGCAAAATATTGAATGACTGTGTTAAGTGTGTGGCAGTATGGTGGAATGTTTGTTATATAAACTTGATGTAGTAATGACTTGTAAAGGTCCGGTTGCGGGTTATATGGTGACTTGACTGAGACCTGAGATCATTCTTCCTTTCCGTTTACTTCATAGACAGGCATGTTTTTTTGATCTTTGATCCTCTGTGTTGTAGGTCCTGTGAAAAGATGAATGTCGTCAAAGAAAACAAAGACCTGGCCTGTTTCTACACCACCAAACACTCCTGGAGGGGAAAGTAAGACCCACAATGTTTTGGTTTTTTTAGCTTCACCTTTTGGATTTCAGGGCTGGTGACATTGTCTATTCCACATCTTCTTTGTGTCAGTGTACAAGGCAGTATTACTTAACTCTTCTCTTCATCACCTTGTAAAAGAGGTTTGGGAAAATCTTGAAATCCTGACTCATTGCTTCCGTTGTGTTGACTTCCTTATTTAAGCCAAGGATGGGATGTCTTCGGAACACTGATCAGCAGTTGTGTGACCAGTGTGTTTTTGTAGAGCTGCACTGTCTATGAAATGTAACCCGAAGAAGCAGATATTGGCAGTGAACACAGCACAGAACTAGTCTTTTAGCAAGATGACATCCATATCATTTTTTTGTCTGGACACAAAACATGAAAAGCTTCACCCAAGGGCATAGATAGTATTCCCTCTCCTTCTTTGTATAATATTTCCATAAAAGGTAAAGTAAGTGGCAGGCAACTTTATACATGAGTGGTAGTACATAGCTTTAACTGTTGTTATACACACTGTATTACATCTTGAGTTGGGATAAGACAACATCCTTACTGCCGTACAGTATGGTAGACTGATATTCTGGTAGGTACAGTGGATAGTATCAACAAACTACACACACACACGTTCTGCAGTATTTCAGTCATGGAAAATATTCTTTCTTTTGTGTGTACTGCCTTCCTTAAAAAGATTACACAATAGATTTTTTTTGTGCAGTGAGTAATGGAAGATAAGTTTGATATTTAACTGATTTTCTTTCTTTTCTGAATGTGGAGGACAGGGAGGAAGTATTTCTGCGACTGCATGTATTTATAGTGTTTCTGTCAAGTGGAGCTGTTCTCACATTGACCTTATTTTTATGCAATGCAAGATATTTACACAGACAGTTGTGAACTTGCACAGTATATTACAGTAGAATGAAGCCAGCATACTATATCAGTGACATAAACATATATTTGAATGGCCTAATGTCCATGATCATCTGCTGATTGAATGTATCACACACTGTACTGTATCATATTTTATTTGTGCACAGGGTACCTGTTTGTTCTCCTTTTATAGATTCTAGTTTGTTGTTAAATTTCACACTTAATTCAATATAGACCTAAAACTAGATAGGACTTTATGTTTCAAATTGGAGGCTCTCAAAGCTAATAGAATGGACAAGCTCTAGTTTGAGCAGTGAGCCCAGTAGGATCACATTACCAATACCTTCTTTCTAAATGTCTTTGTCCCATTAAGGCCTGCCATTGACTTAGGTAACTTAAGCAGGGCTGCAGTGCATTAGCCATCATCAGAGCTTCATCCTGCTAATGCTTCCTGAAGTGTCCGGCAGAGATGACTGTTGATGTGTATGTGGTTGACAGTGGAGACTGATGCCTCATTCAGAACGACACAGTAAACCCACATTGATTTATCTGAATTAGTCAGCATGTGTCAGCTGACCTGGTTCCATCACCACAGCCAGACCTCCTGACCTCTGTTCAACACAGGTTAGGAGGTCTGGCTGTGGTCTCTATCAGTTATGGAAACTTTATTTATTGATATTATCATTTGAAGGTAATTTAACTGACTCTCAGAGGAAAGAGACAGAACAATGAGGCAGCACAGGACAACATGAGGAAGTGGCCAACCATGAGAGATCAAGCGTGCATAGAGAAATGAAAATGAAACTTTACTTGTAATGTAATTCTGTGGTTTATCAGTGAAATGCGACTGCAGTAGCTGACAAAAGTGGATGAAAGCTGGCAACCAGAGACTAGCTTTTTTGACAGCAGTCTCATGAGTGGGTCAAATGTAATTCAGTAGATGTGTGTCATCTGCACGTCTGCTGTATGAAAAGGCTTCCCACAGAGCTTCAGTAGGCCAACAGAAAAAGAAAGAGAAGGTGGGATGTAAGGATATCCTCTTTCATATGAGCCTTAGATATTGTGGGCTACTTTTTTCGACACTGGTTAGTAAATTATGAAAAGCAATGATCCAAGTTGATAATTTAGTCATAGATAAAAAATAATATATCTATATCTGTATCTGTCCATAGCATTCTTATATCAAGTTCAGATATATGAAAAAGGTCCAACTGTACATTCATTAAAATGCAAGTACAAAAATCAGTAGTAAATTTGACACATTTGTTCAAATGTTATTTGTGTCCAGTTCTTAATAAATTGGGCTCAACGGCAGATTCGTCAGGAGACAGGGATATTATCAGTTGTCTGCTCTGCAGGGACTTAAAGTTTTAAAAATATTTTTTTAAACAATCCAGGACAATATGGTGCCGCGTTATCGTTTCCCCTATTTTATGTCCGGTTTCCTTCTTACATGTCTAAAACAAGTGTTTCTTCATATTTCGCGTTCTATGACGACATAATCTAATTTGTGAAAATTGCTCGATGAAACATTTCTGCTGCAGTCCTAAAGCGTTAGTTGTAGTGTGTGTCCAGCTTTAGTCTTACAGCAGCATTTTTCCCTCTCTCTCTCTCTCTCTCTCTGTTCTCATGATCACGGTTAATTCAAGTCTTGTGACTGTAGTTTGTAGAGTATATTAGATTTTTGTGTGTGTGTGTCCTCCTGATGAAGGACATTTCCATGATTTTTAAACAAATGCTTTCTCTTGGTTTTGTGTGCCATTTAAGGATTTTGCTTTTCAAGTACAGCATACCTCTCCCCTTTTTCTTTGATGATCTCTCTGAATCTTCTTTGACTACCTTTATACATCTTGATCATTAAGGAAGCCTTGCTGCTACAGATACTCCAGCTATATTTTTTATTAGTTATTTTATATACTGTTATAAGGGTTGTGCTGTAACTATCTTTTGTACCTTGTGTTCAGTCTTTTCAATTGTTCTCTTCATTGTACAGTGTATATGTTGCTCTATCCATCACTCTCTGCATCTGTGAAATCCAGCATGTTGTTGAGTCTTGTTTTGAGGATTATGCAGTGGTGTCCTTGTATTGGATGCAGTCAGTCAAGTAGTCTTCTTTGTGAGAAATTGAGCATATTTTGTTTAAAGAGGGGTGGCAGTTGTGAAAAGGTTTAGTCAGATACAGAAAGTTGCTTAATGTTGTACATTATGAAACCATGGGAGTGTAAAGAAAAGATTTGCAGTCTGAGTGAATGAAGAGTAACCTGTTACTTATCACAAACCATACCTGTGTTATAAACTGTACCTGTGAAGTATGTTTATAGTGTGCTCTTTCCTCCTCGCATATTTTCTTTATGGAGGAGTTAAAGGACCATACCACTGTTTTTAACCATTTGCAACAAACCACATATTCATGACATGACTGCTAGATTTTTGTGTGTTTTCCAACTATCATGGCACCTACTGGTTTCCATTCTTCCATTCCAGTTCTATATGAAAGTCAACATGAACATCAAACTAAACAGTATAAGCAGAAATGACATTTATTATGATGGAATACTTAACACAAGGTTGGTTCTCTGCATGTTGATTTTTATATCTTTGAATGAGTGGAAATTAATCTAAATCACAGCGGCATGGGTTGTAATACAGTGAGTGGTTATGTCAAGTATATGCAGTTGGTTTGAGATAGGTCAGAGGATGCAAAAGCTGTGGTATGGTTATTTAAATTCCTGAGGTCTCTACATATCATTCAACTCCTCCCTCTTTCCTGCATGCTTCCTCTGTACTTATCACTGAATCACTTAGTTATGAAGTTGTCTAGAGAGGTACTTGGTGCATTGCCTCTTATATTGCAATTGGCATGCTTTAATCAGTCTCTTTAGCAGTCTTTCTGGTTGTCTTTCAAAAGAATGTTCTTCATGATCATCTTTATGTTGTATCTATTACATGTTTAAAATCAGAGCGACAAATGTAGTAAGTGTGCAAAAATGAAAAATGGGTTGTCAACCCGATCTTCTTCATATACATTCTACACACTTATCATACATCTGAAGATGAAGATGGCCTTACAAACACACCAGGGAGGGCTGGAGCCTCTGTACTAATATAGAATGGGGGGGAAAAATCAACCCAGAGAGAATGAATAATTAACTAGGTTTTTGCTGACACCCATGTTAAGCCAGCCACTTAACACCAAGGTCAAAACATGTACAGAGACAGGGCCCTGAGATCAGGACAGAGTTGTGGTCTCATACTTTGTGGCCCAGGATGACATAGCAGTGGAGAGCAAACCTAAGTGTGAGGAGAGATGATTAGAAGAGAGAATGAGTGTACGTCTGCAGGCTTTCCAGTGGGAAAGGTGCCTAAAAATGACATGACATTTGTATAATTGTGGAGAAGGAAGGGGCCTGACTGTGGGACGTGCCTGGATGTAATATCCCACTTCGGCCTTGCCTCAGGCCTTTGGCTGTCCTGTCTGTCTGTGTTAATCATGTACTGCATACACAACTACAAATGCATTATGTAGAAGTAACGTCTCAATTTGACTTTCTTTTACTGACTCTTCTTCTTCTACCATTTAGCTGCCTAAATGGTAACATTACCAGACTGCTTAATGTTAACAAGGCCCAATGTACAAGAAAGAAAGGAGCCAAGTCAGCATGTTAAGTGTGCAGTGGAGGGACTAAAAGAACGTGTTGTACAAGGATAAACATACATGTACACCAAGCACAAATAAACCTTTACATTTAACACTGATTGAACTCTCCACATTTAAAAAATATCTCCAAACCTTATTCCTTACATAACCAAACCCCTCCATTGACCCATTTTTATATCAGACACCAGGCAGAATGTTATGAGTAGTACAAAATTGCCACCTGGAACTGTGGTCAAATCACACAGAGACCAACCACACGCAGACATGCCTGCATGCTCACACACACACATACACACAGAGATTCAGAGAGCGGAACATGCAGAAAGACTGGCAAAATAGAATTTCACACTTCCTTCCTACTATGTGAGTGAGCCCCACACTCATAACAGTTCCAGTTAATTAGTGCTGATTGTTTCAGTGTCAGAGAGTGAGTCATTGCAGAACTGCTAACATACAATAACTTGGGATCTTTCACTTGATGCGGTTAACACATAGAAAGAAAAGCAAATTACCTATAAGTAATGGCTTGATCTAATGGGGGAATACTCAGATCACAGCTGTGTCAGTGAAATAAGTGGCAGCTGGTAATCTTTTCTCGTCAGAGATCGCAAGTTAATTGAGTGATGTTCAGCATTATCAGAGCTATGTGGATCTGTATCTTACATGTTAAAAAATCTGCCACACCTTCATCCTGTTTGCCACATTCACTGTTAATGCTATGCGACTTGCTATGCCGTTGTAGGTGTTGCTTTCCATGTGCAGTTGGTGATGGGTAGACTGTGTTTCTGACTCATCCTGCCTCTGTGTTCTAGGTACAAGCGAGTCTTCTCAGTGGGGACGCATGGCATTACCACTTACAACCCTACCACGCTAGAAGTAACAAATCAGGTCAGTATGAATTCAGCCTTTCCCATTCAGGAACTTCGTCTTTGCTGTAGCTATCAGTGTCTAACAGGTGCTGGTGGGAGGTGCTGTTCTTGGCTCCATGTGACAATTGAAAAATACATTTAAAGCGCATTGCTCTTTTGCTGAAAGCTGAAACTGTATTTTTGGTTTCTTTGGCTCAGCCTTTGAATATGCTAAGCTTTCAGCATTGCAGTGAATGTGCAACAGCATGTATTTACCCTGATTAGAACATGAAATATGTCATAATCAATACCCATTAAAAATTAGGCCTTATTCATGAGCCCCTTTAGTCAAGAAAATGGCTAAAAAGTAGCAAAAGAAAGTAGTACACATCTGTAAGAACATCTTCTTTTCATGTTTGATCATTTATTTGTGTGACTTTAACAATGTATTTATCTCTGTGCTGTCTATGGTTGCCAGTGGCCTTATGGAGACATCTGTGGCATCGGCCCGGTAGGAAAAGGTCAGGGAACAGAGTTCAACCTCACGTTCCGCAAAGGCAGTGGCAAGAAGTCGGAAACGCTCAAGTTCTCGACGGAGCACCGGACAGAGCTGCTCACAGAAGCACTGGTGAGGAAAAACACTCACTCCTGCACCACTTCGCTGCCATCATTCAGAATGACTAAACAGACCTCAGAATCTCAGAAGGGGTGTTTGATGTGGCAAAGTTGAGCTTTCTCACAGTGAGATGCTGCACATTTTGCTGTGTTGTTTTAAAAAAAAAAACAGTTGCGGCAAAGTCACTGTTTGGGAATGCAGTGCTCGCAAATCAGAGACCCTTTGACTCACTGTCAGTGTTTATCACAGATGTGAATCAGCAGATGGTTTGTTGTTGTGAGGAAATGTTTTGAAACAGCAACAAGCATGGGTATTTCCCCATAGAAACAATTAAATGTATTTGGAATTGTGCAATAAAGATGCAGCGTTTATAAGTAGCTGTGTAAGTCAACACTATCATAAAATATCTTTTTTTTTTTCTCATTCACAGAGATTCAGAACAGAGTTTTCAGAAGGAAAGATAACTGGCAGGGTAAGTACTAAGATCTAGGACGATTAAAAAATGATGATAAACATGCAAGTTATCAATTTGGGTACACATGGTGACACATAACTGAATGATGTCTTGCAATATGTGGGCTCTCCAACAGCGTTACAACTGCTACAAGCACCACTGGAGTGATACTCGCAAGCCTGTGAATTTAGAGGTGACACCGGGTGGCATTGACCAGATTGACCCCCACACTAACCGGGTGGTGTGTTCCTATGACTATCGAAATGTAGAGGGCTTCGTCGAGGTCTCTGATTACCAGGGAGGATTCTGCATCCTTTATGGCGGTTTCAGCAGGCTGGTATGCATTTATGGAGTTTGTGCGTGTTTATGTGTTTACTTCTGTGTTTATGCTTAGGTGCGCCTGTTATGTGCTGTCTTAACAAACTTGAGATTCCCTTTTCCCCTGTTCCGCTGCCTGTTTCTTTCAGCATCTGTTTGCCTCGGAGCACCGGGATGAAATCATCCGCAGCGCCATAGAGCATGCCGGGAACTTCATTGGCATCATGCTACGACTGAGGAAGGAGGCTCTGACCTTCGAGGGTTTTGTGACGGACAGGTTGGGGAAGTACAGTTCAGATGAGAGCATCACTTCACTGGCCGAGTTTGTGGTGCAGAAGATCACCCCTCGCCACCCGGTAAGAACACTCTGCTTCTTCTTGTTCCTCTCAGTGCTCTATGGTTGCAGTTCCCAAATTGGGGTACGGGAACCCAACAGGAATCCCCAGATTATTAATTAGCAAATTGTTAGACCCATGCTTATCACTTATCTATGTGCTTTCTGTTGATCTCATCCAGGAGCCTGTTAAGCGCATCCTGGCGCTGACGGAGACATGCCTAGTGGAGAGAGACCCGGCCTCATACAACATAGTTACCGTCAAACCCTTCGGAGAGGTGAGCACTTCGAAACCAAAGTGACATCAAGTCATAAAAATTTTAAGCCGAAACATTTACAGTGCTTTGTTCTGTCTAGTTGTCGTCCTGTGGAGATGAATGTTAACTGAACTGCCTGTCTTTCTTTCGTGATGTACGAACCGCATCACTGAAAGTCAGCAGCTTGGATGAAGGCTCTTGAGTCTGTGTGATATCACTAAACTCTCCCCCTCTCACTCTTTTTCTCCCTTTTGTCCATGGTATCATGTCCTTTCAGGTATTTGCTCTCATCTGTGATGTTGACAACCCTCAGGTGTTTACAGTTGAATTCATCAGAGGTCAGATCAGGAAGTTCTCCTCCACAGAAAGGTACACAGACGTAACATATACACCTTTCTTTATGTACGTGGTGACACTGCAGGCCCAGTGGGTTTGTTAAATGTATTTTTGACCTCACTCGTTTACCTTTTTTTTTCTGTACTGTTTACCTTTTTTACGAGATGAGTAAGTTGCTTGTGCGCCTGTGTCTACAGCATAGCCTGAACTCTTTCCTCTTATTGTGTGCACATCATCAGAGCTCCACACCACTGATCTAAACACTAAACACTAAATCTGTTTATGTGTCTGCAGGGACTCCCTGTTAGCCAGCCTACTTGATGGAGTCCGTGCATCAGGCAACAGGGACGTGTGTGTCAAGATGGCCCCCACGCAGCGAGGGCAACGATGGGGCCTACTGAGCATGCCAGTGGATGAGGAGGTGGAGAGTTTGCATCTCAGATTCCTGGCAGCACCTCCAAGTGAGTCAAAATCCTTAATCCTCATTAAGCTAAAATGATTTAATATCATATGTTCACATTGTTTTAGATGCAGATTTTAATTTTGATTGATTTTTGCAGAGAACTATCAGATGAACTGACATTAATGTCCGCAGAGGATGAATATTAATGTTTTTGGTGGTCCCTTGTTAAAATGCTTGTTAAAATAAAAAAAGTCGTGCTAGAATTTTCAGGTGGCTCGCTATGCTTTAGTTAAATTGTTCCATCCCCTCTTTCTTTGATCAGATGGCAACTTTGCAGATGCAGTGTTCAGATTCAACGCCAACATATCTTACAGTGGAGTGCTGCATGCAGTAACCCAAGATGTGAGTGCGTTTAGCTCCTGTGTGATTTATGTCTACCCATCTGCGCAGGCAGGATTCACACTAATCTCCCCATCTTCATCTCTCCCTGTTTCTCTCTTTGTTCTCTTTAGGGTCTTTTCTCTGAGAACAAAGAGAAGCTCATCAACAACGCCATCTTGGCTCTTTTATCCCAGGAGGCTGAGCTGCCGGCTCTTAACGCTGAGCTGGAGAGCCATTTCCAGGCCATCCGACGCTTGGTGGCCTCCAAGGCTGGCTTCCAGGCTTTCACCCAGCTGCCTAAGTAAGGATGCAGCAGATATTCTGCTTCACCATCTTATGTTATTTCTTCAAAGTATAGTTTTGTGGAGCTGCTGGTAACAGGCATGCTCTGTCATTCCAAGGTCTGGTCAAGGGTCTGGACTCACAGATGCAACGTAAATATGAATCCATACATCTCAGTCTGCCCTTTATCTGTCTGTATTTCTTATCCTACTTGTTCTTTCTCAGAGTCCTTCATAGCTGTCTGTTCATCAGCCTTCTCTTCTTTTATCTTTGTTCTGCTTTCATCTCAGGCCTTTTAGATAGACACTTCAGAGGGGAGGTTATGTCACTTCACTCTGTTCAGTCGAGCTGTCTGCCTCAATTTGTCTTGACCTCCCGGTCTCGCCATCTCATCCTTTTATTTTTGTGCCTCCATCTCTCTCCCAGTGTCTGCTTTGGTCATTCTGCCCTTTACATTTCTATAAATCACATATATTCAAGAAACTTGTAATTTTTCCGGGTCACTGAGATGTATGAGAGGAACTGTATTTACTGTTTATTCCTTGTTCCTGTGAAGCAAATGAGCCAGAATTGGTTACTGGAAAGATTCATTGCTGCAGTAGTTTGGTGTCTCCCTCA
The DNA here is from genome assembly GCA_037833715.1 of Toxotes lorentzi. Taxonomy (NCBI): domain Eukaryota; kingdom Metazoa; phylum Chordata; class Actinopteri; family Toxotidae; genus Toxotes; species Toxotes lorentzi. The sequence continues at coordinate 4,695,235 of JBBMJY010000013.1, forward strand.
CACAGACACAAAAGACACTTCACTATAAATACATAAATGGTTTATTTTTGTTTTAAGAAGGAAAACCTCTTTAATTATGTCACCATCAGTAGTTCAGTTAAAAAAATGTGACTGTGGTTGATGGGTGAGAGAAACAACAAGCCACTTCTTGAGCAATGAATTCTTTGTGTATCCAACCCCAGACCTCTTTAAATAACACAGTATTTGTATGGTTTATATTCTGTTGCATTTCTGTTTTTTTTTTTTTTTTTTTTTTTAATGTTCCTCACGTTTTTCAATGCATGGTCCAACAATAGTGTTACTAAATCTGCGAATGGATGTTTGTATGTTCTAGGTTTAGGGAAAAGTTGGGAGTAAAGACGGTAAAATCTTTAAAAAGGAACAACAATGGCGTGACACATGCTGCTATAGACATGCTCTGTGCCCTTATGTGTGTAAGTAAGATCTAAATATCTAGACATCAACCAAATTGATACAGATGTGGAAATATATATTCATTGATTGATATCTTTCTTGCTGTTGGGCTGAAACCTTCTCTTTCATCTTTCCCTCCAGCCGATGCACGATGACTATGACCTGAGGCAGGAGCAGCTGAACAAGGCCTCTCTGCTGTCATCTAAGAAGTTCCTGGAAAACCTCCTTGAAAAATTCATCACCAATGTGGTACATTTCTTTTTTATTGTCAGCAACCTGCTTTCAGCCTGAGCTCGGGCTAATTAGGAAACTTAAAGTTAGCATGTTTTTAAAAAGTTGTTTCCCCAGTCTTATTTCTCATTCTCATTTCTTTCTAGGACCATGGAACTGGAGCTTTGGTCATCAGCTCCTTACTGGACTTCTTAACATTTGCCCTCTGTGCCCCCTACAGTGAAACCACTGAGGGGCAGCCATTTGACATGCTGCTTGAGATGGTTGCATCCAATGGACGCACCTTGTTCAAACTCTTCCAGGTAGCTCATTTGACATACTGTTGAAGAAACTTATCTGGCCTAATTATTATAGTAATATGACTGATATGAATCCAGTAGATTCTTGTGTACTGAGATGTGTTGCTTTTGCCTCTAGCATCCCTCTATGGCGATAGTGAAGGGCGCTGGGCTGGTGATGAAGGCCATTATTGAGGTAAGCTTTTCTGTGGTTTAGGTGCTCTACAGTGTGATTTGGTGAATTGTCTTTAAGGTTCATGCTTTGTGATGATAACAAACCTGTTTATGTAGGAGGGAGACAAGGAAATAGCCACTAAAATGCAGGAGCTGGCCTTGAGTGAAGGGGCTCTTCCAAGACATCTGCACACGTCTTTGTTCACCATCAGCGCTGACCAGAGGATGCTTACCAACAGGTCCAAGCTCAATAATAACACACTCACTCACTCGCAGTAATTTAGTAATTTGGATTCGTTGGCTCCAGCTGCTTTTGGATTCTCTCTAGTTACAACTCTCTAGTACTCCTCTGATCATCCTGGGAAACACTCATTCAATGTAGCATTAGATAAACATTGAGTTGTTGCAGCAGATAAACAGGAAGGCATGTTATCTGACACATAACACAATGGCTCAGCTGCTTACATGAGATGTTTCTATATTAGGCAACTGAGTCGTCACCTGGTGGGACTGTGGACAGCAGAGAACCCTGTTGCCATGAACCTCCTGAAGAGGATACTGGTAAGCCTCCATATCAGCCCAGTTGGCACTTATAAACAAATATTCTATGCCTGTCCAATACTCATGGCAGAAGCTATTACTACAATGATGGTGATGCAAGCAAAGTACTCCAGGATGTAAGCCAATGCTTTTTTTCTGGCAGCTGAGACACCCTATTTAAGTCCTAACCCATTTCTCTTTGTGTTCCTCTCTCACTGTGCTCTCAGCCAACAGGCCTGCTGGCTTACCTGGACAGTCCTGACCCAGTCCCAGAGAAAGATTTGGACAGAATGCACATCCGTGATAACCTGAAAATTGCCACGGTATCCAGACAAACACATCACATCTGCACATTTTTGTAGATGGAACAAAAAGCCCAATAAGGAATTTGACATGTTTCAAATATAATTGTTGTTGTTTTATATTTGTTTCCTTCAGGACCAACTAAACCGAAACAAAGTGCCAGAGTGGCAGCGGATAGCAGGCAAAGCAGCCAAAGAGGTGGAAAAGTTTGCCAAGGAGAAGGCTGATCTAGTGCTGATGCACTGGAGAGATAAGATGGGCATAGCACAGAAGGAGGTGAGGTTTTCTTTTTTCCATGACAAAGGGAGTAATGAGCTGATTTCAGACAAGCTTCTTCTTCCTCTGCTGCTGCTGCTCCTCCTGCTGCTGCTGAACAGTACTGCAGACTCCAGAGACAAACTCAATAACACACTTTTCAGTGGCTGCTGTTATTTTGCATGGAAAGCGTTGCCAGTTCTGATGCTGCCTGACCTTGTGGAGACAGCATATGTCAAGATACAGTCACATTTGATTTTTTTCTGTTCCTTGCATATTTACTGTTCAAACTGCATGTGCAGCTTTTCATATGCGGTATATTCAACACACTATTTTGGTATAAGAGAGGTTTTCCCTTTTATTTTTTTGTCTGTGTGCCAGAGTCTGTTGTTGTGGTGAATGTGACCAAAGTCAAAAGTCACCTCTTTCTTTTAAAGAACCTCTCTGTCAGGATGCAAAGGTGGTGACATGTTTGAACCAAAGGTCAAAACTGCATGTGGTAGATGTAAGGCAATTCTTTCTTATAGAGGATGTGTGGGCGGGTGGAGGCTGACGGTGTTAACCAAAGTGTTTAATAAAACCATGGGCCTGCTCTCTGGCTTTTCAACAACACTATGACTCAAACCCTTTTTCACCTGAATGTCACCAGGCTCCGTATTTTTTCTTTTCTACACTTTTGTGTAGAAAATCACTCAAAATTGCTGAAGCTGATCAACTGTGTATTTTGGTTGGCTTGCTTTCACTGAATATTCCCTAATCAAATCCATTATTTCATATTTGCACCAGATTCACCTTGTATATTTGGTTTTAGCAGTTCCTCTCATAGTCTTGGGAAAATGTATGTTGTATGTAGTGAATAATCAGCTAATAAACCTGCAGAATTTAGGGATAGATCTGTATGTCAGTCTCTTTGTATCGATAGTCTAGTGACCTGCGACCCTTTTTGTTGCGATTCATCTCTGTTTGATCCGAGGAACAATAATCTCTCTGTGTTGTCTCTGCCCTACCCTCCCCTTGTCTTGTGTGGTATCTCTGCTGTCAAACAATGCAGCAGGACAGAAATAACCTGGTAAGTAGGACTGACCAATGGGATCCATGCTGTTTTCTCTCCATATTCTTTCTCTTGACCAAATAATTTTTCCATCTTCATGTGGCATATTGAGCGTGTTTTTTAATTCAACCAGGCCATGACATCATCTGCAAGGAATTTTCACGTCTCCAAACAAAATGCAAGAAAACAAAAACAAGTCAATAATATATTGCACAATAGAGAATGAAAGTATAAATTTGAACACACATCTGTTCTTGTCCTGCTATAAATAAAGGACGAGTTCAGAGTACCTGTTGTGTTTTGTATCAATAAATAATGACCACATTTAGTTTGAGACATGAGTGTAATTACCATAAACAGCTGGGCCTTTGCCAAGCAGCCTGTACTGGGATCTGCAACAGCATGTTACATCTCTCACACCATTTTTGACTGCGGAAAATTTGTTGCACCAAAGAGAAAAAATGCTTAATTTGCAAGTAGTAAGTAATATGCATGTCTCGCCCAGGAAGAATTACAGAACACACCCAGTTTTGGGATCCCATCTTGGTTTTGGTGTTTCATAAATTTATGATCCATGTCGGTGCAGTGTTGGCATTGTTTTTTAGAGGTTTGTTGTTTTTTTGTTGGTTTTTTGTCTCATTGTTCTAATATCTGACTTTCTCCATTCTCAAAAACATTACTTGTTCCGTTTTTCTTCACACTGGTGCCATTTATTTCTGGTGTTCTTGTCTGTGTAAAATGTTGCTCATGTTGTCACCAATTTAGCTCCTCAACTCTCTTCATGCCATAAGCTGAAGAAGGACGAGTATTGATTGCTGTGATGATAAACTATAATGGTAAACTGACATGGATCCTCAAAGTTTTGTGTCCTTCATTTGTTTTCAGAATCCAAACCAAAAGCCTGTCATCCTGAGGAAAAGACGGCAGAGAATAAAGATTGAATCCAACTGGGAGCTTTTCTACTACAGGTATGTTATTTTCGACGTCTAACATGCACCTGTAGAGAGTGTAACTGTGCTGACCCTGTTGCCTGGCGCATGTGTGGTTCTCATCCTGATTTTATTAGATTATTCATGTCATTAGCTACTACCCTAACGTGCTTTTCTGACTTTTCAAGATTCCAGCTCGACCATGCACGGTCCAACCTCATCTGGAACCTGAAAACAAGGGAGGAGCTGCGTGACGCTCTGGAGGGGGAGATGCGTGCCTTCAGTGTGGACCGCGAGCTTGGCAATGCTACCGTCATCTCCTGGAACCACCAGGAGTTTGAGGTCTGTACTCAGCTGGAGTATCTTACACTCATTGATGCCTGGATGTCATTAGCTCCCACATTTAATTGAAACCATCAATATATGTCATACACAGGTTACCAGTATATCTTGATACTTGAAGGCAGAGTGATTTCTAAAACCAATAAATGTACTCTGAGAAAAAATTGTCTATATATGTTCTTATTTGCAGGTGAAGTATGAGTGCCTTTCAGATGAGATCAAGATTGGGGATTATTACCTGCGTCTGCTGCTCGAGGAGGATGAAAATGAAGAATCGAGTGCCATCAAAAGATCGTATGATTACAAAAAAAACAAAGCAACTGTACTAATATTTCCGTTATGTTCTGAATTTGAACAGATGATTTAAGTTATCTCTCCCGCTCTTTCATCTTAGATATGAGTTCTTCAACGAGCTCTACCATCGCTTTCTGCTTACACCCAAAGTTACGATGAAGTGCCTGTGCCTGCAGGCGCTCGCTATAGTCTATGGCAAGTGCTACGAGGAGATCGGCCCCTTCACAGATACAAAATACATTGTGGGCATGCTAGACCGAGTGAGTGCAGGCAAACTGTCACTAAAACTGTACACAGTCACAGCAAGAGAACTGTTATGGTTTTTTTTTTTTTCAATTAACCTAAAATCTAAAATACACTTCCGTTGCAACAGTGTACAGACAAACTGGAGAGAGACCGACTCATCCTCTTCCTCAACAAACTCATTCTCAACAAGGTAAGCTAAGAAAAGCAGCAGTGCCTTTTGGCAAAACATGTTCATTTAACCCATGTCTTTTTTCTGTCTTGAGTAATAATTCGTTTTTTGGTTCTGCAGAAAAATGTGAAGGAGGTGATGGACTCAAATGGAGTGCGTATCTTGGTGGACCTGCTGACCTTGGCCCATCTGCACACCAGCAGAGCAACTGTGCCACTACAGGTAAAAATAAAATGGTTACTGTAGTTTTTTAGTTAAACAGATTGAAAAGAATAGCTCCATTGATTTGTTCAATCATTCATGACATGAGATGTTGTAATTCTCAACGAGCCGCCAGTGAGATTTAATTCAACACTGACCCAAGCATGAGAATCTTTTAATTAATCTGTCTGGAGTGTCAAACAAAGGTCTTCTTCATTTCCACAGAGCAATGTGCTTGAGGCGGCACCAGACATGAAGAGGGAGAGTGAGAAAGAGTGGTACTTTGGTAACGCAGATAAGGAAAGAAGAGGACCTTTCAGCTTTGAGGAGGTAAGAACGGCTCATCAAAATGTAATAAAAATACCCCTCCTACATAACACATTTCTGCTAAGTATGAAAACATCTTGTTTGGTTGTTGTTTTTTTGGTTAACGGTGCCTTTTACTTTCATTTCCAGATGCAGGAGTTTTGGAGCACAGGCGTCCTGACAGCAAAGACACGCTGCTGGGCTCAGGGGATGGACGGTTGGCGCCCCCTGCAGGCCATTCCCCAGCTGAAATGGTGCCTCCTGGCCACTGGACAGGCAGTGATGAATGAGTCTGATCTGGCTACACTAATCCTTAACATGCTCATTACCATGTGCTCCTACTACCCCAGCAGGTGGGTGGGGATCACAGAGGATGTCTGTGGTTGTCATCGTGTGTCTGTGTTGTAAGTTTTGTTTGGAGCAGTAGTTTATTAGACCATAACTACAACATGCCTGTTTATTTACATTTTACTCAGGGACCAAGATAATGCCATTATCCGTCCTTTACCTAAAATCAAGAGGATGATCAGTGACAATGCTTGTCTCCCGCACATTGTCCAGGTAATGGCACAATTTGATTTGATCTACCCTAGTGCATTGCTGAATAAAATTAAACAACACCTTGATGATCCTCCATTATTTTTCTTTGCTCTCTCCAGCTGCTGTTGACGTTTGACCCCATCTTGGTGGAAAAGGTTGCCAATGTTCTGTACCTGGTGATGCAAGACAACCCCAATCTGCAGCGTCTTTATTTAACTGGGGTCTTCTTCTTCATCATGATGTACACAGGCTCCAACGTGCTTCCTGTAGCAAGGTGATGACACAAATTTGTTTGGGTGGTGTGGTTGTGTGAAGAGTGTGTGCATGGCAATGTTTGGGCTGTTTATAATGACCACTGAGATATTCTTGTGGTTTTAGGTTCCTGAAGTACACTCACTTGAAGCAAGCCTTCAAATCAGAGGAGGTAAAGTTGGTTTATTTAAGACAGAGAGCCTTACAGTATAAATTCAAATAGATTATGTTTTATGAAGCCGTCCTTCTTTTGAAAATGACATTTGCCTGTTTCCCTCTTCACAGTCTAAAGGTCAGGACATAGTGCAGCGTAGTGTTCTAGGACCGGTGCTACCTGAGGCAATGGTGTGTTACCTGGAGAACTATGAGGCTGAGCGCTTCTCTGAGATATTCCTCGGAGAATTTGATACACCTGAGGCCATTTGGAGCAGCGAGATGAGGTAGAAATTAGTTTACTCTGAAAGGCAGTGTAGAGATATTTGGAATCGCCATGTGGTTTATAGGAATTTTAATAGTTTCTGTTTGAACCCTGTTTCAGGCGTATGATGATTGAGAAGATAGCAGCCCACATAGCTGACTTCAGCCCGAGGCTGCAGAGCAACACACGGGCCCTCTACCAGTACTGCCCCATCCCCGTGATCAGCTTCCCTCAGCTGGACAACGAGCTCTTCTGCAACATCTACTACCTCAGACATCTGTGTGACACCACCCGCTTCCCTGACTGGCCCATTCGAGATGCTGTATGTCCCTTTTTTCTTATTTATCCAAGATTGTTGGTCCATATCTGTTTCCTGCTTACATTACCTGGAAAGGGTTCTTTTAAAGTTGAGATCCACCACCGTTATCCCCACAGGTGAAGCTGCTAAAAGACACTCTTGAAGCCTGGAAGAGGGAAGTGGAGAAGAAGCCTTCCACCATGTCTGTAGATGATGCCTACGAAGTCCTCAACCTCCCCAAAGGACAGGGACAGTAAGTGATTTGATTTGTTAATTTATCTTCTAAATTCTTAATCATCTTTTTTCAGCATTTTAAAATATTGTATTAGATAGTCAAACTCTGCAAACATGAATGTGTTTGAGTTGTTGTCATTAGATGCACACTTATGTTTGGCACCTTTGTCTTCAGGCACGAGGAGAGTAAAATCAGGAAAGCTTACTTCAGACTGGCCCAGAAATACCATCCTGACAAGAACCCAGAGGGCAGGGTGTGTATTACAGACGTTACTGAAATAATATGTATTTAATGAATTAGAACAGCCCCATATTTATTTTCAACCTGTTGCTTTTTCAGGACATGTTTGAGAAAGTCAATAAGGCCTATGAGTTCCTCTGCACAAAGTCTGCCCGAATCCTGGATGGGCCCAACCCAGAAAACATCATTCTCATCCTCAAAACCCAGAGCATCCTGTTCAACCGACACAAACAAGGTCTGCAGATGGATTTAATTTCGGCTTCTGTTCTTTCTTTTATGGATTGTTTAAGTAAAAAAGTGAATTTGAGTGAAAATGTGGTGGTTGTTGGAGATTTTGTAACTAATACTGTGAGTGCTTCTTTGCCTATAAACAGAACTGGAACCCTACAAATACGCCGGTTACCCCATGCTCATCAAAACAATCACAATGGAGACGGAGGATGAGCAGCTCTTCTCTAAAACCTCCCCTCTCCTCCCGGCTGCTGCTGAACTGGCCTTCCACACAGTTAACTGCTCCGCTCTTAATGCAGAGGAGCTGCGCCGTGAGAACGGCATCGAGGTAAGCACATCAACAAATCCTGAAATATTGATCAGTGGTAATGAAACATAATAAAGCTGTCCATATACATGTGGACCAGTACACTGTGCTGTGCTGGAACTGAGCCTAATTAAATAATAAATTGTTGCCTGTATTTAATCAGGTGTTGTTGGCGGCTCTTTCTCGGTGTGTTGCTGTATTAACTGCGTCCAGCAAAACTGATGACATGGCTGTGCAGGTAAAATGATCACAAAACACTGAGTCTTCATTCACCAGTAGTCACCACTCTCTACAGATGAGTATTTTACTGCACGTGGGTGATTTCTTCAACCCATTTTTCAACATTTTAATTTGCCTCAGGTGTGCGGGCACATCTGTAGGTGCTACAGTGTGGCGGCCCAGTTTGAGGAATGCAGGGAAAAGATCATTGAGCTGCCCACTATCATCAGGGACCTATGTCACATCCTGTACTATGGAAAGGTGAGCATCTTGCATCTAATGTGTTTACTTTAGTATTTTATTTTTTCTTTATTAAGAAAGCAATAATTTTAAGAGAAACAAGCAGTTTTAACCACAAGACCTTGTTATCCTGCAGCTTGCATACATTTAAAAGATTTTAATTTTAGAACAGGTGGCACTTTAAATGTTAGCCGTATTCTTGGTCAACAACCAGACAACCACATATAAATACAAAGTGGTGGGTTGTTTTTTTCAGGGTCTCCCAAAGACTGCAGCCCTGGCAGTACAGTGTGTCAGCTCCTTCGCAGTGGATTTCTTCCTACAGACCCATCTGTACCACGCGGGTGTGCTTTGGCACCTCCTGGTCCACCTCTTCAACTACGACTACACTCTGGAGGAGAGCGGCGTGCAGGCTAGCCAGGACACAAACCAACAGGAGGTTGCGAACAGCTTGGCCAAGCTCAGCCTGGTAGCTCTCAGCCGCCTGGGAGGCTACACCCAAACACCACATGCCCCAGAGGGTAGCAATCCTGTTTCAGAGACCAACGGCATCGACGGCACACCCCCTGAGAACCCCACCATTCGCAAGAGCTTAGCAGCCATGTTAACGCCATACATCTCAAGGAAGCTGGGAACAGGATCTCCTTCTGAGGTCAGTTGAACAGGTGACAAGGAATGTCACAAAGCATTTTCCTACACAGAAAGCCACAACAGACTGAGTTCTACATCCCTTGTTTTTCATTTAGGTCTTGAAGCTGCTGAATAGTAACTCAGAGAACCCGTACTTGATCTGGAACAATGGAACACGAGCCGAGCTGCTGGAGTTCCTGGAGGGTCAACAGGAGGGAAACATCAAGAGGGTAGGAAAGACTCATATATATCCTTTTTTCTTTTCCAAGTTTAATTTATTTTATTTTCCAAAGAAGTAGTACATAACAAGTGGCATATTGAGTGTCAATGTAGATACTGAATAAATACAAAAGAAATGAAAAAGAGAATGAATGACTTGTATCCCTTTCAGACAGATTCACTGATACAGGTTAAACCTGTGTTTGTGGTTGATCCGAATGGGTAAAAGCAAGCTTTGTCCTGACAGAGGGTTTGATAAAAAGCTGTTTATATGGGGAAGCCATATTGGAATAATTAAAAAAAAAAGTTATTCTTGCATCCATTCTATGGTCTCTTCACAGGGAGAAAACGATAAAAGCTTTGGTGCAGAGTTTGTGTTCGGTGATCACAGCAAAGAGCTGATAGTGGGAGAGATCTTTGTGCGGGTCTACAATGAGCAGCCATCTTTTCCACTTGAGGTGAGTAGAAGAACAACATTCACTGTGCTTTTTCATTGTTTGCCCGTTCTCAATTTCTTCTGTTCACCATGGATGTTTTGGGGAATAAAAGCATAAAGCAGGTCATGACTGATAGTTTGAAACTCCATTCTTGAAACATATTTATCATCTAGTTAGTTTATTTTCACCATAAAATAGACAAAAACCTTTTGTAATGCTATAAAGTTGTGTTTTACCATCTCGGTCTTTAGTATCCCAAAGCATTTGCAGCCAGTCTGCTGGACTATGTTGGATCCCAGGCCCAGTACCTCCACACTCTATTGGCCATGAGTCAGAGTAACAAGGTAGAGTCCCAACAGCACGCTGAGAGACTCCGCTTTGCTGAGATGGCTTTAGAGGCTCTTCGCAATGTCATCAAGAACAACCCTGGTAAGTTACAGCAACTTCCTCTGCTTTGGATTTATCTGGAGCTTATAATCTGTGGTTACAGTCAAATGGATAGATGTATGCAATGTGTAACCTTTCTAAACACTTATCTCTATCTAATTGCAGGTTCAGAGTCAGAGTGCATTGGTCATTTCAAGCTGCTCTTCTCTTTGTTGCGGGTTCACGGAGCAGGCAGAGTGCAGCAGCTGGTTTTGGAGGTACAGATAAAGTGCTCTTGGTCATTATAATATCTTAAATAAATATCTTTGATTGCTAAAGTCCCTACATTTTAATCATATTGTTTTCTTGTGCAGGTTGTGAATACAGTGACATCAAACCAGGAATGTGTGAGCAACATTGCTGAGTCTCTGGTGTTGTCCAACCTTCTGTTGCTGCTGCACTCACTCCCCTCCAGTAAGAAGACACTCTAAGACACAAAAAAACCTCAACTCACTGTATTACAATGTGTGCTTCTTGTATCTTTGGACTGAAACCCTTCTTTGCATCTTTTAGGCAGGCAAATGGTGCTGGAAACTCTGCATGCACTGACTTCAAACACAAAAATAGTCAAAGAGGCTATGGCCAAAGGTCAGTTTAATTCCTTTGTTTTGCTGCTGAGTGTTCCATATTTATGTGAATTCTGATTGCTCGAATGCTCATGTTAATCTGTCTGACCCCCAGGTGCCCTGATATACCTGCTGGACCTCTTTTGTAACTGCACACACCCCCAGGTTCGCACACAGACTGCAGAACTCTTCTCCAAAATGACCTCAGACAAGCTGGTTGGGCCAAAGGTCAGTCTGAACAGAAAAAAATAAGAATAAATGAAATAAATAAAATATTCAGCATCATCATGTGTTCTTGTATATCCTTATCTACCTAATCATTTTAATTATTTACTCTGCCAGGTGCGTCTGACTCTGATGCGTTTCCTTCCTGGTGTGTTCATGGACGCCATGAGAGACAACGCCGAGGCTGCAGTGCATATATTTGAGGGAACACACGAAAACCCTGAGCTCATCTGGAATGACAGCTCCAGGGAGAAAGTGTCCACTACTGTCCGGGAGATGATGCTTGAGTATGAAATATGATTTAATGAAATGTTTTAGAGAGCTCATTGAGTGGGTATGAAATAGAGAAAAGCTGTCTGATATGATACCCAATGTATTATTTTAAATCTTTTTCAGGCACTTTAAACAGCAGAAGGATAATCCTGATGTGAACTGGAAAGTAAGTGCAGTATTGCATTGTTGCACTGACAGTAATTTATTGTGTTTGATTTAATGTAACAGTACATTCTTGGTCTGTTCAGTTGCCAGAGGACTTCACGGTGGCTTATGGAGCAGGACAGGGTGAGCTCGAAGTTGGTGGAGTCTTCTTGCGTATCTTCATTGCTCAGCCGGGCTGGGTGCTACGCAAGCCTCGCGAGTTCCTGGTGTCTCTCCTGGAGACTCTGACTGAGCTATTGGAGAAGAACAACCCCAATGTGAGCTGCTTTACAGAGAAACAGAAACAAAATACTCTTATCTTTTACTCTTATTTTCTCACACTTCTTACCGACTTCTCTGGTTTCCTGCAGGGTGAGGCCCTGGAGACAGTTACCACGGCAGCAGTATGTCTGTTCAGCACACAGAGCCAGCTGGCTGACCAGGTTCCTCCTCTAGGTCACCTGCCTCGCATCCTGGCAGCACTCAACCACAAGAACAACGCCATACCCAAGAGCTCCATCCGCCTCATCCACGTGCTATCAGACAATGAGGTGAGGAGTTGGAGTATATAGATGGCAGTAAATTCAACCAGTATGCCACATAAACATCAGTTAAATTTAAATTTACCAATTACCCAGCTGATCTGTAATGTATGGCAGTTACACTACTACATATTTCCTAATTTTTTCTTAAAAACTCACAAGTGGGGACACTTTGTCCACTTCCCTTATAATTAGTACAAAACTCCATAAACCTTTTGTTTTGTGTAGCTGTGTGTACGCTCCATGGCTTCTCTGGAGACTATCGGCCCCCTAATGACTGGAATGAAAGCTCGGGCAGACATGGCTGGATTGGCCTGTGAAGCTCTCAACCGCATGTTCCAGAAAGAGCAGACAGACTTGGTGGCCCAGGTAAAATGTCACCATTATTGATTCTTTATGTTTTGTTTTGTTATACAAGTTTGTACTGACTAATACTGCATGTTGTTAATGAACTGAGCAGGCTCTAAGAGTGGAGCTGGTTCCATACCTCCTGAAGTTACTGGAAGGAATCGGCCTGGAGACCTTAGAAAACCCTTCAGCTACCAAGGCCCAGATAGTAAAGGCTCTCAAGTCCATGACTCGCAGTCTGCAGTATGGCGAACAGGTATGATAGGACTATCAGTCAAAACCCTAACCTGTTGCTTATTTCTTTCCTTTTGTGTTGGTTATTTATCTCATTTGAATTTCTGTGCCAATTATTGCCTTACAGGTGAATGAGATTCTTGCGAGGTCCTCAGTGTGGAGTGCCTTCAAAGACCAGAAACATGACCTTTTCATCTCAGAGTCTCAGACTGCAGGCTACTTGACAGGTAAAGTATTTCTATGAACCTGCCACTGAACACTTGTGACTGTAAGGTAAGTCTCAAGTGTCTTTCTCTGTTCTGTTGAATCTTAATGCTTTGCTTTATCCTAAAAAACACCTTTTGGCTGACTCCTCACTTGTGCTTAAACCCAGCGACCCTTTTTCTCTCTCCACGTCCTGTAACTTCCTGGCTCTGCCCTTCCCTTCCTCGTTGTCCTCCATATTTCCTCCTCAGGGGTATCCACTCCTTCTCTCCTGGCTGCCAGCAGCCCACTGCGAGGTGGGCTCTAGACTCCTGAGCTGGGCCCTCATAGCCCTCCTCTCTCTTGCTCTGATGCAGGTAGTCTTCGACCTCACTCCTAACTCCATTCCTTGCCTCTTTACCATTATCTTTGACCCACAATTAATTTTCCATTTCCACCTTTTTCCACCATTTCCATCTCTGCAGTGCTGAAAACATTGTCACACCATCTTCATCCACCAACTTTTGTGATCATTCGTCCATACATACAGTAGTTAATGTGCTGTAGCCGAGTACACCATTGTAGCTCACCATTAGTGCTCCAGATACCCTCATAAGTCACACCTATACTCTTTCTTATCCACCTTTTTGTCACCTGCAGGTCCAGGAGTAGCAGGTTACCTTACAGCAGGAACTGGCACCACGGTAATGCCCAGCGTCCCACCCCCTGTGGACAACGACATTGGAGACCAAGGCTGAAGAACACACACACAGTCACGCTCAGGCACCCAGACTCCCCTGCAGCTTCATGGCCGCAGCTCTGAGAGGGACTGTACAGCTCCCCAGTCGAGGGGATGGAGAGAGAGAAAGACGGAGGAGAGCGGGCCATCATTGACTGTCATCAAAATCTCTGCGACACCTCCTCCAGTATCACTCTCCTCTCCCCTTACAAATGGCACTCAAGTCTTCATAAACACTTTGAAATTGTTTTAACAGATGACCACATTTCTTTTGTTTCTGTGCTACTTTTCTTGTTTCTTCCAACACACAGAAGAGTTTACTTTTTGTATGAATATATTTTTTACTGTAGATTTTTTTTTCATGAGAAAGATATTGGAAGACTGAGGGTTATTATAGGTAAACTGTCTCTTCTCCATTATCTTATTCCTCTTTGTCATATCCTGATTGGCTATATTTGCCCCTAAATCCTGTCTAACTGAAGGTGGCCTCATTTGTGACACATCTGTGCAGAGGACCTATCCACCTCTTGCATAAATATGTCATTTACTAGTCTACATAATGGAAAAGGAGAAATGTCAAAGTAGTAAATCAGAAAACAGATGTGTATGATTTCTCTGCCCTACCCTCAGACTGATGCTGACCTCTTGTCTGGTTTGGTCAGGTCCAGTTCGACCCACTCTTCCAAGGCTGACTCATATCTGCTCTGAAAATGTCCAGCCAGTTCTTCTGATCTCAATTCATTCTGCTCTCTCTTTAAAAATCTACCCTTCCTGCCTCACATTTTTTAAAAGTAATTCTCCTTCTCCCCCAGAATGCAAAAAGCACTAGAATATTTATATGTGAATAATAACCACCGGAAATGAGCTTCTGCTAAGATGTGATGAATGACGTTGACTCTGATTATGAATCTATGTGAAAGACTAGTGCAATTTGTGAAATGTTCAATGTAATATTACGTATATAAACTTTCTATATTGAATGTACATTAAAAAAATAAATAAATCAGTCGCACTTGTACATAAAATTTTAAGAATAAAAGGGAGCCCACAGTGTTGTTCTTTTGTATTTACATTTGTATTGTCAAAGCAACAGATTTCTACAGTGTGAACTGTGTTTATCGTCCAAACATGTTTGAAAAGGTAGAAACCCAACATTAGTCTGTCTTTGCCAAAGAAGAAAATACTTAAGACGTGTTTTCTCAGAGCATCAAAGAGTTTTGCTTTGGAATATTTGATGCCAAGCCAAATTATCACATAATCATTGTCTGCTTTGTACCTGCAAGTTAAAAACATGGCTTCTAATTTGACACTCCCATAGCTACCACTGACGATGTTGCGGTATATTTTAAGGTTTCACTGTTCACTGTTTCTTCCAGAACAACAACAAAAAAAAAATCAAATAAATCCATATATCCTGTATGTGTCCACCAGAATTTGATTCCTAGCAACATTGACAAGGCCTTCACACATTTTTATTTGCATTTTGGGAAACAAAATTGCAGACGGTATAAGTGAGTGGATAACTCATTTTTAGACATCTAGATTGTCTTTATCCTTGCTGTCTGGACATCACTGGGAGTTGTGACCCAGTATCCTGCCTATGGCCATGCAAGTTTATATGAAAAATGCTTGCAGACTTTGCTAAATTTGACATGAGAGGATTTAATATTCCACGCTTGCAGGCTTATGAACACTAAACTTTGTCATGGGTTTTATCTTGAATGACAATTAAAAGTTCCATGTAGGATCCTGTAAATCATTTTTCATTTGAAGGAGACACATTAGAAACAAATACACACACAAAAAACAAGCTCTCAAAAATTATAAACTTCCAGAACCAGAAAGCCAGGAAGGCTGTTTGCTGACTATAAACACTAACACAGATTATATTGGTGAGGACTGAATGCTACAGACAGGACCATACTTGTGTTGTATGTTGTTGTTTCCTTCCACCTATCTCCGTTACTCGCAGACAGATGTATACAGGAAATTACAAAACTGTATACTCGTATTACTTTGATTCTAGAGAATTGTCACCGTATCATTGCGATGCGGAACGTTTGGTTTTCTGCTGCGGATCCGTTTTACGCTAGACTCCGACTCCTTACGGTCGGATTAGCAGGGAACACCGGAAATTACGCAAAAGGCGCGAATAACATCAACAAAGAGTGCATTTCAATTTCTTCCAAATATTGTCATCAAATTATTGCAGAATGGTTATTGAATTCGTCAGTGAAGTGGAGACTGGTGATCATTCGTTTATAACAACGTGAATACTGATGGTTTTTGAAGCATTTTTAGCATTAACGCTAAGTTTTACCTGCTTGTTTGAATTTTAGGTAACAGGTTACACGGTTCTCTCCGAGGAAGTTAGCGCTGGCTCTGTTTGAAACTGACAGCAGGCTTAGTTAAACTGTTATATTTCGATGAGTTTTTCGTTGACAAGCCATAGTAACGTCAATCTGGTTCCCCATGACTAGCTAGATATCATATTGATTACTGTCAGAGTACAGACTTTACATTTATTGACAGTCTGAGTCCATCAAGAGGAGGTAAGTAGCCACCAGTTTAGCTAATATTAACGTAAAGGACTATTTTAACGTTAACTTGTACCTGGTTAATATTGTATGTGTCACTTTGTCTCAGTCAATAGACAGTTTCATATTTACTTGCCGAAATGTAAAATGCAGTTTTGCAAAAGATTTATAGTATAATCTCTGTAAGCGATCATCATCCAGAGGCTACTGCTAAGGCCAGCCAGTGCTATTGTCACAAATCTTAAATCTTTTCACTCCTCACACGTAGACAATGTCCAAAGAAGACAAGGAAGGCTTCATTGTGAAGTTTGTGGAAAGTAAAGGACAAAAAACAGAGTATGCTGTCAAGGCTTATGAGGTAAAGTCCACCCATCATTTGGCTCAAACTCACTGTTTATGTTTACATGTTTTGCCACTGCCTTACTGTTTCTTTGTCAACAGCTGGTGATAATATTTGTATTGTGTGTATACAGGCCATTTTGGAGCTGCAGTCTGAGAAGTACTTGAAAACCATCGATGAGGATGCAGTTTTACAGATGAACCATAAGGACAAGTCTCTGTTTGTTTTCAGCAGCTTCACCACTCCAGCCTTTCTGCACTGCAAGAAGGTCTAGCTCATACATCGAAACCTAGATCCAGAATTTCACAGGAAGTAGTGAAAAGCTAAAATGGAGATTAATTGTTGGCTTTCTCTCTCTGCTAATTGTCATGTAGCTTGGCTGCCGAGTCGTGAGTCCATTGGTTGTATTGTTCTGCCTGCAGCATCAGCGTTGTGTCCCCAAAGCAGAGAAGCCTGTCTATAACATGGCCATGGCTGACGTCACTATTTCCTGCACCAGCCTGGATAAAGCAGCACGGGTTAGTTCACTGCGTCACACACAACACTGTAGATTGTTGCTCTTTTGAAATCTGCAGTTGAATAAATGCCAAACACCAGTGAGGGTGTCAATGATTGAGATATAAAACATTTATCAGCATAATTACCAAGTATATATTTGTAATGTAGTGCACCCTGACTTTTCTCCATGCTTTAAGAATTAGGAAGTCAGTACAGTGTCCTTTAAAGCGTCCTACGTGTTTATGTCTGCCTGAATGTCTGACTCCCTTTACAGGCAGAGGTGATGGATCTGGTGCAGCTCATGGGTGGACGGGTGTATCTTGACTTAAATGTGTCTGTCACTCACCTGATAGCAGGAGAGGTGGGCAGCAAGAAATACCTGGTCACTGCCAGCCTGGGTAAACCCATCCTACTGCCCACATGGGTCAAAGCCTGCTGGGAGAAATCTCAGGACAGGTACACTCTTGTTTACACTCGCTGGATCTTTCTTATATCTATATAAGACAGGGTTTGGGAACATGGTCACATCATAGCAGGTTTTTATTTGTTAGGAGACCCATTATGTTTATTAATATATTGTGTACATAGATAAACATCACGTTAACGAACAAATAATAGTTCTAGTTGTGAAATTAATAATATGGGCATGAATAATATGAAAAATGTCTTCTTTCTGCCCCCTTTAGTCTTTTCAGGTACACAGATCTACCCGTTGAGGACTATCTGTGCCCTGTGCTGCGTGGCTGTACTGTCTGTGTGACAGGCCTCTCCAGCACAGAGCGTAAAGAGGTGCAGCGGCTCTGTGAGCAGCATGGAGCCAACTATACCGGTCAGCTCAAAATGAATGAGTGCACACACCTCATTGTTAGTGAACCAACAGGTAAGTCACCGGTGATTTAAGCAAATATAAACTCATCACATTATCCACAAAAAAAATCCTTTAGCTGTATTCTTGAATCCTCATTGATATCAGTTTGATTCTAAGCCTTTGGATGTGGTTGCAGGTCAGAAGTACGAGTGTGCTCGGAAGTGGAATGTGTATTGCGTGTCGCTGCACTGGCTCTTTGACAGCATAGAGAAGGGCTTTTGTCAAGACGAGAGCAGGTACACTGTGGAACGCAACGCATCAAAGACCACTCGACCGCACACTTCTACCCCTACTGGCACCAGCAAGAAGGAAGGTGAGTCATAGATGGATGGGGCACTTTGCTATCTTTGATAATGTTTTGATTTTCAGTATTAGACCTATAACATATTGTAAGGAAGAATTTTTCTTTATTTATGTATTTTTCAACTCAAGAGGGTCCATCTCTGTTGGGCTTGAGCCACATCTCTGTCAACGCTAGCATGACAATTAATGACACGGCCCTCACCAATGGCACCATCAGCCGCCTGGAGGCTGCAGACCCTGTAGATAGCCTGGACCTCACCGTCTGTCCAGCTGATGATATACTAGATGGCTGTAAGGTAAGTTAAATGTTCCTTTCCATATTGTTCCATATTGAGTGAAAATTCCTACACACAAATTTTGATGTGGTAATTTCTTGACTGGTAATGTGAAAGACAAATTTGAGGCTTTATTTCACATGTTAAATGTTGTGCAGCTGTATCTGTGTGGCCTGCCAGGGAAGAAACTGGAGAAGCTGCGGCGTCTTGTGAATACCGCAGGGGGTCTGCGCTTCAACCAGCCCAGTGAGGAACTCACACATGTGGTCATGGGAGAGCTGGATCAGGACCTCAAGAACTTTATCTCCAAAGTGAATCATAGGTCTGGACTACAGAGATTACTAATAACTCTTCATAATATTTATTGCTTCTTCAGTTAAGGATGTGGCTTGTTTTGACCTTTTCTGGTGGCACAACTATAAAATGTACTAAATCCCAAGGTCTTGAGACATTGAGAATGTTGGGCTAAAAAATGCATGTATTATGAATAATAATAATATATGTAATATCATGTGTTTCTTCCCAGGCCCCATGTTGTAACAGTACAGTGGCTTCTGGACAGTTTCACCAAAGGCAGTTTACTTCCAGAATCTGGCTACCTCCACCCCGACTGTCTGCCCCCGGCTGTGCCTTCTGTATCTGTGTCGACCCATCACGCTCCCTCCTCCCGGCCCTCAGTTAGTCTTAGTCCCCCTGTTGCCAGTCCTAGCGCTCTCAGGCAAAAAACAGCAGAGGAGGATCTGCTATCACAGTACATGGATGATGACCCAACAATAGGTGTGTAGCTATTATTTTTTTAATGTTATTATCTGAAGCCTGGTGGTTATATGTTGTTGGGCTTTTATTTTGCAGTTGACATGCCCCCAGCAGCAACAGAGAGCAACAGCAGGAAGTCCATCAGTACAGTTGCAGAGCCTCAGCTTGAACCCTGGGCTCCAAACCAGACCAGAAGACCTGAGCCAGATTCAACCCTGCAGGAGGACAGCGAGGCAGGCCTGTTTGTCGGGAAACGTTTCCTTCTTGTGGGCTTTGGCACTGAGGCCGAAGCCCAGCTGTCTCTGTTGGTGGCCGAACATGGAGGCAGGGTGCTGATGGGTCGTACACGGGTTGTGGCTGACTATGCTGTGGTGCCGCTGTTGGGCTGCTCAGTGGAAGCCACAGTGGACGAGGTGGTCACTGATACCTGGCTGGTAAGTTCACTCTTTTCACTGTATTATATTATTGTAAATTAAGTTTTGGATTGTTGGTTGGACAAAGAGAGACATTTGAAGATGTCCTTTTTTTCAGGCTATGTGTGTGGAGAGGGAGTGTGTTCTGCAGCTGTCCTCCCATCCTTTGTTCACCCCTGTTCCTGTGATGGACGGATGTTTACCTCTCAAGGATTGTGTTCTCTCCGTCAGCCAGTTCACTGGAGCAGAGAGAGAGTCTTTGGTGGAGCTGGCCAAGCACCTTGGAGCCAAGTATAACTATCTTCACCACACACAAAAGCATTTTTTAAAATCTAAACGGAATGAACATTGTTTACTGTTATTCACTCTCTATGCTGCATGAACCACCTTTTCCAAACCTGCATATTTTCTTCTCTCACACCTGCAGCGTTCAGGATTACTTTGTGCGCCTGGCCAACCAGAAGAAAGGCATGCTGGCCAGCACTCATCTGGTGTTGCAGAGCCCCGAAGGCACAAAGTACCAGGCAGCCAAGAAATGGGGGCTTCCCGCTGTCACCATGCACTGGATGGTAAAGTCTGCTCGGACCGGCCAGAGGGCAGAAGAGGAGCAGTTTCTAGTTGACCTGCCACCTTCACCAGGTGAGAAATGATTTTGGTAGCTTTGTGTAGTTGGTTAAAACAGGTGACTTGTTTTCTTTTTTTTGTGAGATTTCACTCACTTTCATTTTGTGTCTGATTATAAACCCAGTGTTGATTGGTTCCTGTGCTTTGTGAATTATTATTATCATTTTCCTCCTCCACAGAGAGGGATGAAGAGAGCTTTGTTGGTGGTTCCCAGAAGCCAACAATGCCTCCTCCAGCTCATTCGTCTCCAGAGATCCCGTTGTTGGGTCTCCAGAGCGGTAAGGCAGTTACCCCGCTGGATTTAGGTCGTTTTCAGAGCAAAGTGTTCCGCTCCGTTTTGGACGAGATGAAGCCCAAAGAAGACATCAGCACTCCCAAACAAAACCAGGAGGGTGGCAGAAGGAACCGACTTCAAAAGGAGCCGTCCCTGCAGCTGGACACTCCCTCTCGTTTCCTCAGCAGAGACCAGCTCTTCAGACCCTCCTTTAATGTCAAGGTCAGAACCGACTGAAGGCAGCAGAGTGCTAGAATTGTGTGCACCGATATTTAATAGATAATTCATGTGCTGTTTCTTATATTTAGGACGCACTAGGAGCTTTGGAGACGCCAGGTGGGAGATCCAAGCCAGGAGAAAGGGTGGAGACTCCACTGACAGATGTCATCAACAGGAACCTGAAGGTGGCTCTGGCTAATAGCACCCGCAGTAAAATCTCAGATATGCAAGCAGTCTCAGCTAGCCCCCAGCTTCCCAAGACAACTGAGAAGGAGGTAAGTCCAAAAAAAAAATACAGTACATAGATTCTAACTAGTACACAATACAGGAAAGGAATTTATTCCTTCCTGTACAGTTCATGCTGATTTTAGTACCAATTTTGTATTTAAGGCTCCAGAAAAAGAAGCTGGTCCCCTGACTGGTGTTGTGATCTGTGTGGGGAAGAAGCTGAGCAAAATGCAGAGTGAACTAAATGCCATCGCTGCCTCGCTTGGAGCCGACTTCAGGTATTCGCCTGAAACTTTCCAAACTCCTCTGAATTCTTGTTTTAGTGAATACAGATGCAAATAGTACACACACATCTCCTCATCGACTTGTTTTTAGGTGGGCTTGTGACGATACAGTGACACACTACATCTACCAGGGCCGTGTGGGGGACAACACCCGGGAATACAAAGGAGTGAAGGAGAGAGGACTACATGTGGTCTCCCAGCACTGGCTGCAGGCTGTACGTTTCTCACTAGAAAATATAAACAGAACCAAAGTAATCCTCATATTTATGTTAAAATTACAATGTGATCAACAGCAGTCCTTTTTGATTTAGTAATTGATCTTGTAAATGTGTAAATGTCAATCCATTCTCTATGACCATTTATTCCAAATAAAGGTATAGAGGAGGCTGAAAGCTATCCCTCTACGCTCTAGATATTATGTATGAAAAGAAAAAAGAAATTAGGTTTTTAAGAAGGTACATAAAATGTTATTAAGATATACTTGATTTAATTTGGGATCTCAGTTTCATGGTGTTAGGTTCAGTTTTCTGCCTCATGTTTCCTGTCAGTATTCACTCAGCACAGCTCACTTGGGGCAAATAATTATTATCCCATCAACAGCTTTGATATGCTAATTTTGGAGACAGATAGGAGTTTCACCTATGTTTCCCCTCAGTTGTTTTACAGAATGTGTGCTGCACGCACTAACAATGAACACATTACTGTTTCTTTGCAGTGTGCTGATGAGCAGAGGCATGTCGCAGAGTCTCTGTATCCTTTCACCTACAACCCCAAGATGAGCCTAAACCTGAGCCAGGTGCCCAACAGCTCTCAGAAGTCTCCACCTTTAACACGAACACAACTCAAAGACATCAGGGAGACAAAGGACAACAAAGTGGGTGTGATAATGTGCCTGTGTGTGTGTTTGTCTGCATGTTAAACCTTGACTGAGACATTGAATACTGTTCTGTGTCAATGTAGAACAGAATTTCTCATGGTGGTCAATAATTTATATTAATTATAATATTTATATTACAATATTTGTCCCTCAGTCTGAGCACAATGCCACAGAAGAAGCTACAACCCCACGTCGTGTAAGTGATGGAAGTGTAGATCAAGAAGAGATGAATGATACTACAGAAAGGAGCGGTGGGTGTTTTCCTCCAGCTTTCATTTAATTCCAAAGCCTTTGCAGCTACATGATAGAGGCAATAGTTTCTGTTTTCTTTAACAAATTAAGTTGTTCATTATCTTTTTCCAGACATTTCAGAGACACTGGAAATGAGAGAGAACCTTCAAAGACAGCTCCAGGAGATCATGTCAGCCACCAAGTTGACTACAGGGAGGCGTACTTCGGTCAGACTCTCTAGGATGGGGTCAGGCGGTGCCGATTCAGGGCCCCACACGCCTGATGTGACCCGAGTCGCACGTAGTGGGAGCAGACGTACTCTAGAAGCTCTGAGGTAAGGAAGCCACGTAGGGATGTTTCAGTGAAAGCAGTAAAGCAAACATCTTAGTCCAGCATCCATCTTCCATGCATGTTAAGACTTTACTCTGCTGTAACAGCCACTGGTCTGTCCTGATTCCAGGGTTTCTAGAGAAGCAGCCATGGACATAAACACAGAGCCATCCCAGAGTGAACAGATAGTCTGGGATGACCCTACAGCCAGGGAGGAGAGAGCCAAGCTGGCTGACAATTTACAGTGGCCCGGTAGTCCCTCACAGCATTCGGAGCCCTTCGCACCTCCACCTCCCCCCTCTGCAGAAAACGGCCAGTTCAGGGACTCCATGACAGACTCTGAGCTGGTGGAGATGGGTAAGAGATCAGGAGCCAGTTGCACCAACACATTACTGAAGTATTAATTTTCCAAGTGAACTTAGTAATGGATTTAAAAACAGCAAGTGCAACCCAATAGAGTACACTGCTTTCAGGTTAGTCTTGTAACTTATAATGGGTTTGTTTATTTACTTGCATCAGATGAGAGTAATTTCACCATAAATGTTTACAATGGAGAAACGTGGCTTCAGTTCTAACTAATGAACCTTCACTCTCCCAGCTGCCTGTGATGTCATTGACCAGCATATGGGCCCTCCATCAAAAGAGCTGGCAACTGACATCCTCACTCCTAAAGCCCCCAGCATCGCCTTCCCCCTCGCCAACCCCCCCGTAGCACCAGAGCCACAGGTAAAGATTTATATTAACGTGAACCAGTTGATGTGTCAAGATTGTCTTGATACAAATTAACTCTCAACAAGGATTTCAGTTTTAATTTGCTTTTTGCTACTCATAATACAATGGACAGGATTTGTACAGTGCATCATTTGTAATATCCTCTATGTACCTGTACTCTTTTAGTCAAGCTACTGGTGCTAAATTTGTTTCTTTCTCTCAGGAGAAGCAAGAGGAAGAAAAGCAGCCACCCAGATTTCAGCTATCCTCCCTCAGCCCTCAGGAACGCATTGACTACAGTCACCTCATAGAGGAGCTTGGTGAGTCTCCCACTAACAGTGTTTCATCATGCTGCAGTAAAAAAAAAGACAGATCACAGGCCTGAAGTCAGAGGAGCTAATCCTCCATGACTAAAAAGGAGGATCTGCCTCTGGGGTCTGGGAATATTTCCTCCGGCAGAAGCTCAGCATCATCAAATGAGTGAGTTTTTCACTGCTCATGACAAGTTGAGTCATTATTGAATCATTATTAATAATCTATTCTGCCAAAATGCATTATTTACAAATATTAGAAACATCACAAAAATAGAGACAGATCAGTTTTTATGTAATTCTACCAGGAAAGGTCAAAGTGTTCTCTCAGAGCAGCTTACAGTGACTCAGCAGGTAGAGATGAGTGTCTTGCTTAAGGACATGGATGATGTGGTCATACGGCTATTTGGGGAATCTGACACATTACTTCACATTTATGTAGCAGTTTCTCACCCTTTATTATCAGCTTTGTAGCTATAGCTCAAAGCACAACATATATCATGTATAGTTTAGCGTTCACTTTCTGTCTCTATTTCTTTTCGGTATATTAGGCGGCGTAGTCCTCGACAAGCAGTCTTTTGACCCCAGCTGCTCCCACATCATCGTAGGGACTCCTCTGCGCAACGAGAAGTACTTGGCAGCAATGGCAGCTGGCAAATGGATCCTGCATCGCTCGTATCTGGAGGCCTGCCGATCTGTGGGCCGCTTCATCCAGGTCAGAATTTGAAGACCCTGGATGTTTCAGTGCTGATATCAAACAACTACTAACACAGCATATTTGCAGTGATCATTAATAATCACTTAAAAAAATTTCTAAAGATATTAAAACATGACAAATTTGATTAACGATCCTTTATCTACTCTGCAGTTATGATATTGTTATGACTATGATATGTTATACTGACCACTAGTGTGTCAGTTAATGTCCTGTCCTAAGACTTTACATTCATATATCTGTGTTTTTGTTCCAGGAGGATGAGTATGAGTGGGGCAGTAGCTCCATCCTGGATGCTTTGCCCTCCATCACCTCCCAGCAGAGGAGACTGGCGTTGGCTGCCATGCGCTGGAGGAAAGTCCTGCACGGACGCTCTGAACAAGGGGTACTTATAAACTCCAACACTGTTAACACTACAGGGCTCATTCTCAGTTTATGTCACTTAGTGAGCATTTTAAATGAGCCTTTGTATTTCTCAGGGTGCCTTCAGTGGATGGATGGTCATGCTGAACATCGACCAGAGCAGAGAATCAGGCTTCAGGCGGTTGCTGCAGTCTGGTGGAGCGAAGGTTGGCGTTTCTGTAGTTCCCAAATCCAAAATCATGTGCCCTTTTCTTACTAATCTCTGGCTGATTATCAAATCAAAGTGGGCAGAAACACCTGGTTCACCAGTTCTCCTACCTTACTAATATAACCTTTAACCTCTCCACTACATTTTCAACCAAATGTTGACTTTTTTTTTGGCAAAATTGTTAAATCC
Source organism: Toxotes lorentzi (assembly GCA_037833715.1). Taxonomy (NCBI): domain Eukaryota; kingdom Metazoa; phylum Chordata; class Actinopteri; family Toxotidae; genus Toxotes; species Toxotes lorentzi. The sequence continues at coordinate 4,720,468 of JBBMJY010000013.1, forward strand.
AGGTTCTCACCTGCTAATCCCTCTCCAGGTGCTGCCCAGTCCCTCTCCGTCCTTGTACAAAGATGCCACTCACCTGTTTGCAGACTTCAGTCGGCTGAAGCCCGGAGACTTCAGAGTCGACGTATCAGAGGCTACCTCCCATGGAGTCATGTGCTTGAAGCCAGAGTACATTGCAGACTACCTAATGCAGGTTAGCAGAGCTCTTCATACAGATTATCACTGGTTTGGCCTAATATTATATTATATATGTTTGTGAAACTGCAACACTTCAACCATAACTGATAAGGGCAGTTTATATCTCAAGAATTTCAAATGACTTTATCTTGAAGGAAGTCCGATCCCTCCATATGATTAGGTCAGTTTTAATACTAGATTAAATGCTTTAAAATGTTTTTTTTTTTTTTTTTTGGCTGATGCTGCCCTTTTTTTTTTTTCCTTTGTCCAGGAGCCAACTCCACCCATTGAGCTGTACTACCTGACTGAAGCTCCCTCTGAAGAAGCTCCAGGTACTCCGTCACGTAAACGCAAAGCAGCAGCCGACACTTCCAGGCTGAAAAAGAGCCGTCTGAACTGAAACGTAACTCTCAAATAGCCATCTCCGTGAAAAGGATTTGTAAATTAGATTTTTTAACTTCATGAATGAAAATAAAATAAATGCAGCACTGCTTTTGTCAGTCTGGCATTTTTACTGCGGTTGCTGCTGCCTGCACTGTGAGGCTGTAGCTGTGGTGGATGACTCAACAAAGTGTCTGCAGAAAACGTTGAGTCACGTTTTGTAATTGGGCGCGATGATATTTTTGGACCTTTAGAGGGCAGTAGATCATCACTGTGTGACTCAGACCTGTGTTGCACATGATTTCTGCAACAGAATCAAAGAGTGATTCTGATTTCCTCTTTTATTTTTGAAAGTGTAGGATTGGTAGGTATTATTAATAATTTATTAAAAGCTTAGGGTTGACTTCCTGCAGTTCTTCACTCTTTAAAAGTGATCATTTTTATTGTTTTTCAAAATAAAATTCGCCTCTGCGTTCATTAGTTTTCAATAACAGAAGCTCTTGTGTTTCCAGTGGTGCTCTCTTGTTCATTTAGTAACATGAAGTAATCCAGCAGGTGAAATGTCTGAGGAAATTCATTTAAATTCTCTTAAACCTGGGTCAAACAAACACGCTCTTCCCCACCCAGCGATTAAATGCCTCTAGAGTCGGCTGTTGATCTCCCCGTACTGTAAACACCAGATTTTGTTTACCCGGTGTTGGTTCAGGCTTTTAGTGCAGCAATGTGCTGTTTCATATCAGGGTGCCAGCTGAGGTTAGAGGCCCCCCTTTCCCTCCCATATGGGCGGATAAGTGGTTTAACCTCAGAATAGATGGACCAGCTGACAGATTCAGGGTTGAGCTGCTGTTTGAGAGGTGTGGGATTAGAGGAGGAAGAGCTGTGCTGACAGGAGAAACATGACTCAGACTCCAGGGGCCTCCAGCAAAGTAGGGAGTCGCATAAGGTCAGTTGTGGGGGTTTCCACAAAAAGAACCATGGATTAACAGTACATAAAAATGAAGTAGTGTTTGACACCTGGTCACAGGTGACCCAACCACTGATTTGACCATCAGACTTTACCTATGTTGCAGGACATTTATCATATCACGCATCTTCTTTTATTGTCTTCAACTGATGCTCATAAAAAGAAATAATTGCAAGCACAGTCTTCCTATTTACTATATTTACCAACCTTCACTGGTATGACTCAGATGCATTGTGGTACCAGAATTAATATACCAAGCACTGGAGGTAATTCAGGACTGCATCTATCTTTTTTTTTTTTTTTTTTTTTGACATCACTGATTAGTTTTTATATCCATGCATCAATTAAATATGAAAAAAAACAAATAGTGGAACATGACCCAAATCATGTCTGGTAAAGACCCAAAAAGTTAATAAAAAATCATTTTAATCAACAATGACATAAAACAAGCCAAAACTAAAGGGAATATTTTTATGATTTAAAACATTACTGATTAATCAAATAAACATTTCACATGAATGTTTTGTGTCCCAAGTTTCTCTAAAAAAAAATCCTGCAGCTGTAACGTAAGCCCTGCGTGAACCATGAGACAAACACTGGCTTTGTAGGAGTGAAGCATCAATCACAGGTCTCACTGCACGGTCGGCTTTAGTTTGTCCACCGAGTCCGGATGTCTGAACTGTTGTCGATCAACAGGTGCCTCATGGAGGTGGGCTAATTTCCCGCTTTTCTGACTGGCAGGTGGCCAGGAGCTGCGTTTCACTGACGCCTCGTTTCTCACTCCGCTCCCCGCCTGTGAGGTAACTTTAAGGTTGCTCCTGTCGGGACAGTGAATTTCAGCACAGACACGACGCTCGGGGAGGAAACTCTGCAGCAGTCCTCATTAAAATTCCCTGTCCGTACGCTCACCACAGAAAACCTCCTTTAGTGGGTGGCACCGCGGCGTCCTGCGCGCCTCTTAATTGCGCACCGCGCATAAACGAGCGATCGCGGTTTCATCGGCAGTGGCCGCGGATCGCGCTGCCTTGAGCCGGAGAGTTCGCTTCGTGTCCCGACATTTACAGCGTCGAGGCTGAGAGAGGAAAGGTGACAGCCAGAGTTCCAGCAAAGGGTGGCGCCCTGCGCATCTCATCCAGAGCCTGGACACGCTGTGTCGCTTCCCAGGGAGCGCGGAGACCCACGGTAACAGTCCGCTCCTGCGGTCCTCTGCTGAGGCTTCACCGGCTTCTTGTTGCAGCTCTTGATTGTGACATTTCTCGGCGGGGACTGGCAACATGTGCGTCCGGATGGAGTGAAGTGTGACACAGCGGCTTTGGGGTTGCATTTGTCTCGGATACGCCAAGTACCCGACGTTACGGCGCACCTTGTGTAATAGGTAAGTACATCAGTTTATTTCTCCACTTTACATTAGACAGCTCTCCCTCTCTGTGCCTCTGCTGTGTTTTATCGCCTGAGCTTACAGCTCCTCTGCGTATTCATTATTTCTGTTGAAATCCTGGATGAAGGTTTCCAGGCAGTCATCGGTAGCAGTCTGGCACATACAAAGCATCAAATCACTGTCAGTGGTGCGTTCAGCTAACACTGCAACACATCCGAGTTCATGCTCCCATCAGCTCAGAGCATCATGACTGTATTTCACGGTACGGATTTTGATATCAGGACGGGGAAATGCCTTCAGCACAAGTTGAGCTGCTGCTGGTCAGTTCTCTGGAAGATTCCTGGAAAGTGTCATTGCAAGGGAGTTAGAAATCCATTTTTAGTTTGATGAACTCTTCTGATCATGTTTTGTGTATCTGGTATTCAACATGGTCTCAGCTGGGCTCAGCTTCCCTCTGAGCATCATGGGCTGAAAAGGTTCCCTGAACTGTTTCATTAGGCTTCGGGTGGCACTTTATTCTTAGGGAGATTAATGGTAGATTCCTTGCAGTTGCTGGCTGTTGTGCCAGTTTATTTACAGCAGTGGTAGACTACTCTCTAAAAAAAAAACCAAAGTTTTTGAAGACCGAGAGAGAGAAAGCCATCAATCTTTCAACTTGAAGATCTCTGCCCAAAGTATGCCTCAAGTGGTTTATGTCTCAGGCAAGATGGCAGAAACAATGCAGATAATAGGAGAAACTCTCTTAAAACCTCAGACCACCAGGAACAAACTAGCATCACCAAATACCCCATTCACAAGTGGAGCTCCAGCTTTGTTTTCAAGCACAGTGGGTTCGTATAGAGCCACAGTTTAAAGTGTGTACTAATTGAACCTGCCGACCACTCTCCCCATTGTGACAGGAATGTTTGGTTGCATGTTCTCCACAGAAACCCCCCACTCCTTTGTTCTGGGGGGACAATCCTCCACTGCCATGTGTACTGTGGTGGGGGGAGGGAGCGGGGTCACTGAGGGTATTGACATCTGTAGCTGACAGCTTCCTCGGGCGAGCTGACATGCTGTGATACCATGAATGGGTATTAGGGAACATATGAGCTAAGCACTTAACGCTAATGAGGACATTTATGCTTTGTGCACGATGATCAGGGAGCAGTCGTACATTCAGAGACATACGATACAATGCAGACAATTCTGTCATTATTTACTGAATATAACTCGGTTCATAAAGATGATTTGTGCCATGGCTTCTTTTTCACGTTGCAGTTAAGTGAAAATATTTGCTTGTTGACATAAATAATTCCAAATCTTTTGTTGTTCAGCAACATTTTATGGATTGATTTTTGTTTTACGGGTATAGTTTGAGGTCAACCAAGAAATGTTGATCCTATGATGGCCCTGAGGAAAGGTCAGGGAATCACCAAAGTTTGTCGGATACATCCTCAGTTAATATCTGTACAAGATTTCACGGCAATCTGCAGATTGTACCTCGGACATTTTATAGAGTGAGCGCTGAGCCATTTAATTAAAAAATTAACTGAAAATGAAAATAATCTGCTTGTTGCTTTCCTACCCAAGTTACAACTTTGTCCCAGAGCGTTTCACAGTCTGTACAGGATCTGGCAGCCGTCACTTGGTAAAAAAAAAAAAAAACTCCCAAAAACTTCAGTTAAGACTGAATGAATGATACAAAGGGGACAGGATTTTCAGCACAGTTTATCACTGATAAATTCTGCCAGGTCAGTGAGTTGGAGGGCAAAGAGCCTGTCAGTCATTTCAACACCTTCCTATTTGGTGTGATATCTACTGTCAACATTAGGAAGAATTTTCAGAGGACAGTGGTGGAACAATCTCTGCAGCTGCTCTCCTATCACCAGAGTCAGGAAAAGTCTACATTAACAAAGAGAAACACTCGGAAAATATCAGCTTTCCCATCCAGAGCGACAGACCTCCGTTGAACAAACTTATCAGGCGAGTTCCAGGAAAAGGGAAAATCTGGTTTCTGACTCTTAGAGCAGAACGTCTGAGCTGATGGGAAAGTTTCGGGGGAATGTGGCCGCGACAGTGTGAGTAGGTTTCATATTTGTACATAAGCATCCATCATGACTGGTAGAGAGTGGTGCGTGAGTAGGAATGTAGCCCCCATGGGCCCCTCATGCTACACAGTATGTGCTCAGGATGGACTTCGCACCTTCCTCCGGTCTGACAAAACAGTGGCCAAAACAGGATTTCACCTAAGCGAAAGCCAGCTTGCGCCTGTGTTTCTTTTCCTGTGTTTTCTAAATTCCATGTAGTATTAACGAAGGCCCTCAGCTGCTTTCGAAATGACTTTCATTTAAGCTGAGAGGGGGGCGCATACATAGGAACCACGGGGGGAGGTGCCACGCTGAAAAGCAAGAGAAAGCCGCTCTATTCAACCAAGAAGAAAAATAAATGTTTTCCTCACTCTGCCACTTTTGATCATATCAGCTAAAGAGTGTTTCCCAGAGGACAAGAAGGAGCCTGAGCTAGTTGTGCTTGGCTTCAACAAAAAAAAAAAAAAAAAAAAAAAAAAGAGGTGTTGACATTTGAACGCCATTATTCTGTATACAGTAGTATCAGAGGAGGCTCTGTTTGCCCACTGGGGGTATTATAGTGAATAATATACCATGTGGTGCCTCAGGTAAACAAAACACTTGAATCCTTGGAGGCAGTACCAACCTCACCTGCCCCAACTGAGCAGAGGTCACAGGAAAGGGGGGTAGAGGAAGAAGGAGGGGGCATTGGTAATGAATAACTAACCATTATGGTGATTAAAGGGGGCGATGGGCATGGGGAGATAAGAGTGTGGTGACCGTCCAAGCATGAGGTGTTTACAAGGGGAATTCCTCACATTCCTCAGCTGCAGCCATGCTACTCCAATCTGCACCTCCACCCACTGATGGTCACTCTCCGTGCCAAGAGGGACCCAAGGGCCAAAAGGGCCCAGTAAGTCCCACTGCAGTGAAAAGCCGCGGTAAATGTGTTATGTAAGGTGATTTTTGAGTGCTGCTTTACACATTTTTAGGAGTATTTGATAGAGCTAGTACAGCATGTTGAGGAAAACTTGCAGCAGATCCTCGGAGAGTTAAAATCCACGCAAAGACTTGTTTTCAGCTTTGAATAGAAAAAAATAGAGATTTTCAGTTAAAGCTGGAGCCTGTAGTTTTCCACAGATTCAGTCTACAGCAAAATAATGGAGCTTTTACCACGAGTTTCACTGTGCTGTAGTTGGTTTGAACATTTCTTGATAGCCATGTATTCTGAGCATTTCCCAACCACAGCAAAATGTTATTTTCAGCCAGTCTAGCGGCGTGGCTCCAGGGACAGCAGAGCTGGTGATCGTTTGATCAGTCCACCACTTTGGTCCTGAAATATCTTGACAGCTGTTGGATAGATTGGAATGAAATGCTGCAGAGATAATCATGTTTACAAGTTGATGAATCCAGTTGCCTTTGGTGATCCCCTGACTTTTCCTTTAGCGCTGCTGTAAAGTTCACATTTGTCATGTCAACTTGGATGGATTGGCATGAAACCGCTGTGACCAAGTACTACCTCACAGAACCGCTAGCATCGCTGTAGCTTCTTAGTCTATTTTACCCTACAGACTTGCAGAATAGATTTATTCATAAGAAAACAGTATGTATTTCAGCTCCAAATATAACAAAGAGTGGTTGAATATTTAACCCGATTATGTCAAACTACAGGATGATCCCTTAGTACCTCGCTATAATTCCCAATTCATTCACGCATTCAGTTCAGTGTTTCAAGGGTTACATAGCTCAGACACAACTCTATAGACCTTTGAGGTAAAATATATATGATAGTCTTTTGCAGTAACGTTTTCTAATCAGGTAATAAATCAGCTAAAATATCTGGATATATTTAAAGTCTTTTTCTGCTCTGATGTGAAAAAGCTTAAAAAGTCGCTGGTGCTTTTGGTATGAGGAAGTCATAAGGCTGGGCTTAAGTCTGACCTTCATCCTCTCATTCTGTGAAACAAGTATTTTTTTCCCAAGCAAGACCTTTGAGCTTGACAGCTACTAGTTTTTCAACAGTTATTTTTTACCCTCCTCTTTGTTTAAGGAGATTTTGTTTGTGTTGTTAACACCAGAGAGCTCCTTCAATGTTTCACACAAGAAAAAAAAGGTAATTTTTGTGGTGTGAGAGTTGTGTAGTATCCATGTATGAAAAGTGAAACGGTAGAAATAAGGTCTCCTCTGTTGGCAGCCTGGGGACGCACAGGGTTTGTGTTTTAGGATCAATCAGCACATTTTTTAATGCAGTGCAGATGACTGGGTCTAATAGGATTATGAGGGTATAAGGTCTGGTGGGAGGAGAAGTCGTCCCTGGGAGCTGCACGTTACCCCTGCAAACCCAGCCTGGGGGACGGACCATGGCGGTCATGTGATGGAGGGGGACAATACTAGCAGGTGTCACCCTGATGATTAGGAGGTTTGAGGTCTGGGCTCACCTATGAGGATTACTCAGAGCCTCTAATGGATGGGAAGTTGTGACCCTAGCTAACAAGGAAGTAAATCGCCACCCTCTCACCCAGAAAAGTGCTAGTCCATCAAATCAAAAAAGAAGAGAGAGCCTCTAGTCTCTGGTTTCCTTGGCAACTTCTTCAATCTGGATATTTGTTATATCAGCACTGAACTTTTCGCGACAATGAAGGCATAAAGATCCTGTCATTTAGACACTTACCAGTCCTATGTTTTGAACACACACAGTATATTGTATTTATGTAGTTTATTTTGAAGTTGTCTTGAAGCTTTTGAACATGCAGCCAGTTAAAATCAAACCTCGTCTACCAGCCAGACTCGTCTGATAGAGGCTGCAGATTAAAGTGGCACCATATGCCGGGGACTGAAGAGTCCCCTCCCCATGATAGAGCTTATTATTGGGCTCCTATGTCACTGTCAGCGGCTAATTGTTGTGGAGGATTGAGGTGACGGGGAGAACATCTACCCTATCTTGTCTTAAAAGCTTGGTCGTCTCTACTTTACTCTGCTCTCTAAGTTGAAGTGTTTCCTTTTCCAAATACACAAACACACACCCTGTGCATTTCTAATCACCTAAAAGCCAAAGCCAGCATTTGATTTTGTGACTTCTGTTACACTTGTTTAAGCTGTGAGGCAGCCAGGAAAGGAAATCCGGAGCTCTTGAGTATATAAAAGCATTGTTTTCTCTCTCTTTGCCGTGCCCATGCCGCATATGGCTCATTTCATGGCTGCTGGAGACTCTGATTGATGGGTTGAAGAGCAGCGGGGCTGATGTTCCTTCATGTACAGTGCTTAGCAAGGCGAGAGCCAAGTCCTCAGCGAGGTCACATGAGGTAAAAGGAAATAAAAAGGAGATTGAAGAAGGAGGAGGATTCGTCAAACTGCGACAGAGTTGTGCTTTGTGCCAAAGTGCTCTTCATAACAAAAGCACAGGAAAGGTGGTTTTTCCAAGGACCTATTAGGCTACATGACAGCCATTGTGCAGACCAGAAGCCAGGTAATACAGTATGTTTCTGATGTTGTCCTTGCGTCACGGGAGCTGACATTTCATTGCAATCATTGTATTAACCACCTCTGAGAGAACTCAGCAAAAAAAAAAAAAAAAAACTATCGCTTGTCACTTGCAATTAGAGAGTAGTTTCATATGGTTTTGCTCTCATTGTCCTCCTCTGTCTCGCTTTCCAGTCTAAGAGATTTGTGGCCCCAGGGGGGCTGGAAAGCTGTCTAGTAATCTGAGACGGCATTAATACCGAATAAGACGGAGCGAGGCGTCAGCCCCACAAATTAATTTCCATACACAGAGCAGCGTCTTAAAAAAAACCAAAAAAACTGCACAGTGACATAGTGGGATGTTGTCTGGTATGTGTGTGTGTTTGTGTTTGTGGTGCTGGTAGTGGTGGCAGGGGTTTGTGGCAGCTACATCACCATGGAGACAGTGGCGTTACTGTGTAGGGAGGACGCTGATGCTGAAGTGAGTAGACGATTGGCAGCGAAAAGGAGCAACATGGCAACAACAAAATCTGAGTGGACAGCAACTGGACAGATGTCTGGCTTTGTGGCAAACAAGAGACTTGGAAATATGTCCACCCTTTAAGTGTCCTTCAGTGTCTTTCACATTTATATGTCCCCTTGGTTCATGTTCATGCCCAGATTATCCCATATGTACTGAGAATGGCAGTGCTGTGAACGACAGGCATCACGAGCCAAATGAAACTGCTGCTGGAGCTGCTGGAATGACACCCCCACCCCACTCACCCTACTCCTCCCTCCCCGAAGAGGAGACTGTCCTTTGGGGAGAAGAGATGACTTGACGTTTTGGGTTTGTCAGAAGCTGCAAATAAATTGGACACACTGGTTGCTGTGCAGGCTGTTTGTGCTGCGAAAACACTGCAGCCTGCTGTGGTATACGATATGTCAAACATGCTGTAGTAACTGCAATGATTTTTTACTCCCTCTCAACACTATAATGAGAGTTTATGTATCTGCTGCTACCAGAATTTTTACTGGAATCTTTACACATACATTTGCAGAGTTTTAGCCCCATAACATTATAATCCTTAAGATTTCTGTTTGGTGACATGTTTTACTGGTGCTAACAGCAAGTGGGTTAATAATAATAAAAAATTAAAAATACATTTCCCAGCATTCTTTTAGAAATGCCACGCGTATCGAGCCCTCAGGGCTGTGAACATGAGTTGAACAGCTATCTCTCAGAAATGAAACAGTGGAAGAGAAACTCATCTGTCTGTTTGCTTTGCAGCTAAACGAACTGCAGGCTCTTTTAATATAGAAGACTGAGAATGAAAGTCAACAGTGTAATCAAATACAGGATAACTGTCCCCTGCATCATGTCCAGTACATGCTGGTATAATTACCTCTGAGTCCCTTGTGCGTAGGTGTGTTATTTGAATCAGGGAAGATGGACGTAGCAAGTAACAAAAAAAAAAAATCCTATAGGTCTTTAGTACATAAATTATATGAGTCCAGACAGACATGGATGTGAAGTGGTTGGCGGAGGCAGACATCCACGAGGCAGCAATTCTAGTTTGTCAGTGTCAAATATTGTTGCTACCTCACAACAATTAATTTAAATTAAATTAAATGAACAAAGTAGGAAGCTGCTCCAGGCCCTCATTGGAGGCTCTAGGTTCATCATGTCATAATTAGTTTGTCCTTACACGCTGCATTTCCCCACTCAATAAATGTGTACTTTTTATAATATGTATCAGATGTGCACAGAGTGGGAGAAATAAAGGGGGTCAATAGTGGACCACATCACATTTTTGGCCCAGACTCTCCAGTAAATGAATCCGGTCCTGACAACAATAATGTAATTGGATGTATTGTGGACAAAATAGATCTCAAATTAAAACCGCTGGAAAATTGTTAGCTGCAACGTATGAGTTGTAGTACATGAGCTACAACTTGGAAAACCACTGGAATGGTCCTTTAAACTGCAATGCACACACAGCTTTGTCGTCTGCGGTACAGAAGTAATCTCCTGCAGAAACTGTCACCACAGCCGCTCTTAAAAATAATGTCAGTGAGGTTTGGCCTGGCTCCTCTGCTTTTCCCTGGGCACTCGCTCCATTCTTCACTCTTTCACTAATAATAGACCCTGCTGCTCATCCTGCTGTATTGTCCCATGCCCAAACACAATATCGCATAGAAGAGAGAGGCAGCAGAGTGATGGAGGAAGAGACACCTGCACATTCTCTCCCAGCCAGCACTGTCTCCCCGCGGGGCGAGCCATTTGACATTTAACTACGATAGCCGTAAACAGGCCACTGGAATGCCATTGACATTCATTTTGTCTGGCACAGTTTTTTTTCTTTTTTTTCACTTCGTGGGTTTTGTCTCTCTGCAACTGTGCCCAGTGGTGGTTTTTCCTGCTCTTCCAATAAAAGAAGAAGACAGGAGTTGGCTTTTGAAGTGTTATGGAAAGTATTTGTGAAACTGTGAAAAACCAGCAACACAGTGATCGTAATTCTAAATCAGAAAAGGATGAGAATTATTTTTATTTTATTTTTTTATTGTTATTATTTACCCCCAATGAGTGGAGACCAAGATGTATGATAAGTCCATGGATTTCCCTGATGAAATGTTGGTCATTATTTTACCTGTTGCAAATCAGATTAAGAGGAAATCATCTTGCATCATCTGTATATTATCACTTAATCATAAACACAGTGAAGCTCACCAAACAAATCACCCACAAGCCCAGCTCTTCCTCCGAGCTCCATCTCCAGCCTACCATGGAGCTAAACCACTGCTTCATCCATAATATTAAACGCTGCTGACTCTCTTTGGGTGTGTGGTGTCACAGATCTGATCCAGATCATGCTGAGTCTGGCTTGTTCCTCTGCTGTTTACCTATTCATTAATTCAGCCATGAGTGATGGCACAGGCAAACCAAAGCTCTCGATCCTCTGGTAATTAAATGTCTGTTGGTGAGACATCTTTCTCCTGGAAAGCATTTTAAACACTGATACACATGTACACACACACACACACACACACATTCTCTGAGATGCTGCTGGTGGGCGTACCAGGCTTCTGTTGGTAATTAGCGTGCTGAGTGGTTGCACTGATTGCTTCATTATTTCTCCAAAGGCATCTGTGAGAGATATTTGATGGATGTTGCATGTTTGACAGTAATCCATGCTAAAGCAATTTCTATGTGCGTCATGCTCCTCAGACTTTGAGGCTACTTCGCTCACAGTATGGGAACTTATGTTATTTACTGAGTAAAGAGCTTACGCCCTGATCCTGATCCTCTTGCATCACATTTTCTCAATGCAACACCAAAGCTCAATGCAATTAACCGACATCATTGTGTAGTTACTCACCATAAAAACACAAATCCTGTTACAGCTTGTGTTCTCCCGCTCTGGAGTGTTTTGTTTGTGAAACAGAGGTTTCTGAATGTACATCAGCAGGGCTCAGATCGTCCTCAGTTTTATAGGAAGACTTCAAAAAGGAATCGGAGTAATTGGTTTGTTTTTCCCACAGCGGTTCAGCCTGATGCTGTGAGCAGGACAGCACTTATCAGCCCTGTGGCCCAGTTTCACAGACAAGGATTATTTTTGTACACTACAAGAAATGATTGGCCGTTTCTCAGTATGGGTTTCAGTCATTGACGCCAATGCTTAATCAGTGTCTTTGAAACCGAAGGTGGTAGATGCTTCTTGAGGGGTTTGATTGTTTCAAGAGAAAAGCGAATATCATGCAGCTCAGTGTGTTATTTTAAACATTTCCTGGTTCTACCTTCCAGATTTGCATCTTTTCTCTGTTTTATATCATTGTACAGAGAATCTGTTTGGGTTTTGGACGGTCGGTTCAAGTGATCAACAGTATGTGGGTAGTTTTGGTTCTTTCAGAGATACTTCTTCATAAACAGTCCTTGTCTGCTTGATAGTTTGTTCCTGTTCTCGTCTGTAGATTTGCCAGATCCTTCAGATTCAGTCACTTCTAATAAATCCCTTTTGTTTTGTTTTTTTGCTGCTTTTCTGACGGCAATATCTGCATGCACCACATGGTGCTGTCTGCTCCATGATATTAATCCAAATAATGTGTCACAACTCTGCCCCTCCAACACCTCCTCCATTATAACTGGACTCCCACTGGACAGTCCTCAGTAGGATCTCACTTTAAAATGTCAACCCTGTCAAGTCCCCACGCCATCATATCTTCTGTCATCTCCAGGTAAACATCAGCCCTGCAGCCGCAGGGAGCACCAGCTCAAGTCATTACCACTGTGGTTGCCACTGCTCTCTTTCCATGAAGTTTTGCACTTCCACCTCCTAACCAAATATTACTTCTTTAATCATTGCTGTATCATGTGGAGGCTGAAGAAGAAAGGTCACCCCTGTCTGGATAGAAGACTTCAGGCTCCATCACTCTGAATACCCTCTGGAGTGTGCCAATCACAAACCTGCAAACATTTTTGGGTGTGTGTTGCACCACATGCAATGTAGCCTTGGTGCAAATGCCTTACTATGCCTTTGGTCTGTTTGGAGAATTGAGCCACCGGGCTGCTCATCCATGAGCAAATTCTCCAGTTTAAGGCCGGTTGTCTTTGTTGAGTTTTTGTGGAGTGCATCTGCCTTCATCTGTCAGCCTGAATCACATGGAAAAGGCCTAATTGACTCAATGCGTGTCTGTGTATGTATGTCTGCATAGAGCGAGTCAGACACACTCTCAGGACTAGCAGCTCTTGGAGTTAATCCGTCTCAGTAATAGTGGGGGTTGGAGCAGAGTGGGGAGGAGGAGGAGAACAATACATCTCTCCTTCGGTCTCTCTTGCTCTCTGGCTCTGGACACGTGGTTAGGGCCCGGCGGGAAATCTCTGGACCTTGGACGTTCTCTACGGATGTTTCTCCTCTCGTTCTCTCATTCCAGCTGGCTCTCAGCGGTTTCTGCTGCACCGCTCAAGGAAACGAGGTACAATACACTCCCCCCCTCCAAAAAACATCCTTCCCCACTGATTTTCGTTCCTGCCATTGTCACCAGACAAGAGGCTGCGTCAAGAGGTAAAATTAGGGATGTGTGTGTAGAGAAAGGAACTTCCTGGAGTTTTCACTGAGTTGTGTGCTTTTCTGTTTCTGTAGGAAGCATGTTTTCAGCTCAACTGAGACAGGAAGTGTAGGAAGTGAAACAATATCTATTTCCTCCTTTGTAATGCAAATTCTTGTGCACATCATGGGATTGCTGTGTCTACATCATGGATGTTCATGTGTGTGCCAGAGGGCCTTGTTTCCTGTGTTGCTCCAGACATAGCTCGTGTGTGGTTCATAGATACTCTCGGTAGAACTGTCAGATCGTATATTCACAGGAAAGAGTGAATTCCACTGCCCATTGTCACATTTTTTGCTTCCTTACATCTTGAAATTCGTATTACAGTATTGTTCAGAAACAAAGGGATTTCCTCAGTCAGTTATTTCCTGTTACAGCAACCTCAGCTTCTTTAGTGTCCTTGGTTGCATTCACGTCTCAATTGTAAAACACACTCAGCATATTTTATTTCCCAGCATTTTTGGGTTGGGTCTCTTTTAATGCCGAGCACTGTCGGCCTACAAACCCTTGTCACACATTCTTCTGTGAGTTGTTGTTCAACCAAACAGTGTTTTTCCCCTTGTTAATTCTTCGTTGAGGAATCATAATGTTATTATGAAAACATTATCTCAACTCAAGGTCCACTCACTCATGTCCCTCAACAACAGTGAAGCCAGTAAGCTGATCTTGAGTTCACATTATTTTATCCACTAGTTAGTATTTCACAGTATAAAAGTCAGATTTCTGTAACAGTAATAGTTTTTCTTTAATTATCAACTGCATGCAAGATCCTGACTCCCAAGATTGGGAACCACTGTTCTGTTGCATTAGTTTATGAAATCTCATCATTAGTAATAATGATCAGTCCCATCAGACTTCAAACGCTCAGACAAAACTCAGCCCAGAATTTGTTTTTGGCCTCACCCCCTCGGCGTGTTGAAATAAGCACACTGTCCCACCCTTTTACATCTGTTATGTTGATCTGAAGGGATTAAGCTTGTTTATGATTTAATGCCCTCAATGTGGCAACCCCGGGCGTCTTATTTTGCATTAAACAGAACCTAGAAGAGGAGGGCTTGGCTCACACCCAGAGGTGTACAACCCTTGGTTTGTCATTTTACACCACTGCATTTTTAATCTCTCACCCTTGAGGCAAAAAAAAGAAGCTGTTTATACTTTGTTAGATGACATTAATCATTTAGACATGCAACTCAACTGCAAGCTGTGTCCTTTCATATGTGAACTTTCTTAATATCCATCCTTTCATCAGAGCTTGTCTGGATGTGAGGGCAGCTCAGTTAACCTCTATCGATGTATGAGTCACCGTCTCTTCTGAGGCCAGTGGATGAGTCTTAAGACGACTGACTCTCCTCTCCTCAGAAACAGCCTCACATCTGTTGAGGAGCTACTTTGACAAATGGTCCTTCTCAGTTTTATGTTGCAGCAGTGGTCCTGCAGTGCACTAATAGCACCTCTAATCTCACTGGGCCCCAAAGTTTTGACTCAGTGTAACAAAGCTTTTGCTTCTGTTCTTGCTTTCTGTGATAAAGTATCACTGGCTTCCTTTTACAATTTACCTGCTCGGCAGAAGAGGGTAAGGTGCATTCAGGGAGGCCTTGTGATGCCCGCTGGGAGGCAGGAGGATAGATGGTGGCTGACAGCACCCTTGGCGTTGCAGTGCTACTGCTGTGTCATGCTATTTTGTCGTGGTGTTGGCTTGTCTGTTTGTCTCAATTTAAAATCTCTGGAGAAGTGTCTGCTTTTATTGAACATCTGTACCTAAAAATACCATCTGCCTCACCAATCAGAGCAGAGAACAGATTGAACAGTGAGATGTGATTGGATGGGATGTTCCATGGAGGTTGCTAACCATTTTCTTGATGAATACAAAACAGTAATATAACACAGAAAAACAAAGCTGTTCATATATCCAAATTAGGATTAATACACAGGGGCGGCCTTCTCTTACAGATTACTTTTTTTAAATTATATTTACTAGTAGTTCAAAATAAGTTAAAAATAAGACAAATGTGCAGGGTTTGACTGGTGGCCCCAATTTTAAGTTTTATTTTAAAGTGAGGGAATATTTGCTCCTAAATTTTCCCCGGTGCAGTTTGAATAAATTCATATTAATACGCCTACTTGGGTGTCAAAATTCAACAAACTGGTCATTCGACCTTTGGAAAAAATAAAGAAATGAAGAAACGGAGCTTGACTCATGTAGATCATTTTGAAAAGCGCTTTATGACTATTTCTGCCACTGGCCGCTGTCAAACCGGGTCAGCTTGCCCTGCGGGGCAGTTTGACCAGCAGCAGGTTGGCCATCACCTTCGGTGGCAGACAGTGAGGTGTGACAGGTGTTCGACCTGCTGCAGACAGGCTGTTAGATGAAGGACACCCACGTCACCTGCATTACAGGAAATCTGATGTACTGTGTTAACCTCCACTACTCCAACACACAACCTTGTACACACTTGCAGATATGCACTGCCAGTCAGAAGTTTTTGGACATCACAAATTTTAGGTCCTCGTTTGTTATAGCAAACTGCTCCTTATAATGACATATAACTCATCTGCAGTTGTCATGTTCTTGGTGTTAATCTCTCTCATTGTTCAACCTGTCTCTACCTAAAACACAAAATGCTTTTAAAATGTCTCGTTGGGCTGAATGTAGTAGGGAGGTGCAGCAGGGCAGGTGTGCCCTCAGATAAATTCTCTTTCAGCTTTCCGGGGGCACTCGGGGATCAGTCGTACACAGGGGGAAAGTGGACAATTTCTTATATTGACCCTGCTGTTCACTCGGACTGCTGTTATGCAATTAGAAGACCCTGAATTTTTCATCTGATTTTGGTATCAATCTACTGTCAGTCTGCCAAACATAAGATAACACATAACACATTCCCAGCGCTCAAGTACCACTTATGTTTTGACAAATTTTCTGTTAAAAAGGTCCGTCATTCTTTAGGAATACCAAGAGCTTGCCTTTTCTTGTTGCCTTTGTGAACTGAAATTTGTAGGATGACTAACTGTTAAGTATCTCTGGGTGTTACAGCAAATATCTTGAGCTGTGTCAGAATCCCAATACCCACTCTGTTTTAAGGGTATTCAGCCTTTCATTCACGCTGCAGGTGAATGAAAGGCTGCATTAATTCAGCAGAAAAAGTAATCTGCTCCATTGTTAAATACTGTAGTGGAACAACCATGTTGATGAAAAACTAAAAACCACTCAGAAATCTATCTTTTACAGGCTATTTGTTTTGAAATTTGTGATATTGATGTGAAGTCACAGATTCATTCATATCCATCAGACGTTGTGTGGTATAATTTCTTGTTACGACAAAACAGCACAAGCAGTTTTGCATTATCTGACCACCAAAGCAACAGAGTTCGTACCCATATAAAAATCATGTCAAAGGTTGAGACTTCCTGTGCTGAGGCCTTTAAATTATTTCACAAAAAAAAAAAAAAGCTTCCACACTCTGGCAGCTTTAAAACGCCCTCTTTGGTTCAAGGGACTCAGAGCATGAAGACCAAGCCTGAAGTAAAGATGAGAGAACGGAAAGAGGAAGATACTTATTCAGATGAAAGCATGACATGACATTAAAGAAATAGGGTGCAAAGAGAGACAGGAGATGAAGGAGAAGAAAGGCCCTGCAGCTCTGGGCTTTTCTACAACATCAAGCCCTCTGTTAGAATTGATGTTGGAGATCCCGTTACAGAGCGGTAACAGCCTCTCCCTCTGACATCTCCCGGCTTCAGGGAGTTAGACAGCCATGCACTTCTGCAAAGTTAGTCTATCACTCCCAGCCTGCCAAGGATCCGTGCCAGGAGAAAAGCAATGAAAGTTATCACCAAGCAGACACTCAACTAAACCGGTTGTCTCAGCTTCGCGGATGCTAAATCAGGAGCTGCAGTTAAAGGCACATTAGTTGAGTCAAAATCAAATCCTGAAAATAGTCTTTCCAAATGTAAAAATAATGCTTCAGAAGTTCGAGAAAGAGAGTCCACGGATAGCGCTGATAAGATCTTTGATTGATGAGGTTAAGCACTTCATCACACGTCTTCCAGCCTATTTTCCTAGTGTAAATTTAGATCTTTGACAGCTATTACGTGGAGGATTATGTGCTTGTTACTTGTTACCGCTACTGTGGCCTCACTGAGAGGCGCTGGTCCGATAATCAATGTAGCTGAGCAGGAGAGGCAGACTTTACATATCAATCTGTCTGTCGGCCTGACAGTTTCCAGCCGCACGGTGAGATGTAACGCTCTGGAGATCTGGCTGTGAGACAGAAGCCAAAGATGAGGCTTTGATCAAATGTGTTTCCTTGGGAGTTTTAGATCTGAAAGAGAAAAAAGGGCAAATAAAGTTTTGCTTTCATTTTAGTAAACTGTTTTTTCTTTTTTGCTGGGTAAGGCAACTGGACTCCATATGCGGTCTAATTATTTACTTATTCTCGAGGCTGCTGATCAGAAACCTTTTTTTTTTTTGCATTACTTATCCTGCTGCCTTTTGACCTGTTCTGTCTCCCATCTTGTCCTGTTTTTGTCAAACAAACCAATAAGCAGCGCTTTGTCGACACTTCCTTAGTGCAGAATCTCAAAGGGAAAGAGGAAAAAGTAGATAAATCGATGCTTTTTTTAATGTCATATTTCACAGATATTACTCAGATCAGTCAGATTATCTTTTGTGTTATCAAACATGAATACACATACAGCTTTTAGGATAGAAAACACTGCATTATTATTGTCATTTTTATCATTTCCAGTGACGAACATTTGCTCTCACATGACCCTTGTGGAGCTGGGATTCATTAAAACGTGCATCTGTCTTCAGCGCCTGTTTGTGTTCAGACCGATGCATCGAACCCTCGATGACTCTGGCAGGTGTCATTAAACATTCAGTAACTGTGGTAAATTCGACTGTCATCCTGAACCCTTTAAAGCTATTCTGCGGCAGTGTTGTTTTTTTGATTGTGTTACCGGTCGTGACAAGCGTGGCGGGGACTTGACATGCTGTAGTTTCACGTTACCCATCTTCAACAGCCACTCGCAGTCACTCACTCAGTCAGTCAGTAAGGGGTCACATAAGGACGGAAAGAAGAAAGAGTGGGAGAGGGGGGAGCAGGAGACATAGATCGAGGGGAGGATATTTACAACTCAGACAGGGGCGAGGGTGAGCTGCATCCCAATGTCTGTTCTTTTACTGCTTGGCTCACTAACTCTCAGGAGAGAAGGAAGAAGCACATGCAGAGAATTTGCAGGTATCACAGGTCTCCAGGTGTGTGAGTGTCTGTGCACTGTCCACATTAAGAAAGCCAAATATCACCCACGGGCAGGTCATACGATGTTAGACGTCGTCTAATAGTTTATACTATTGACTTTATACCTGCGCTCAGTGTCTCGTCAGCCTGTCTCCTCTTATTCGACTCTCAATCTATCTTCTATAATGGATTTCACTGTGGGTGATTGTTGAACAGCAAAATCATTAGCTCTCACTCTTCGATTCTAGTGACGACTCTCCGCCGTCTGCCAACATCAGGATGTGGAGTCGTGTACTGACATGCCTAATAAAGAAAGAAATGTAGGCACAGAACCACAGGGGGCATCACTAATAAAGTTTTTCCTGTGCGCTGTTGGCCTGTCAGCTCTGATGTCTTTCCACTGACAGCCCTTCTCCCGCAGTCATTACAAGTGCTGGATATTCAGTTTGTGGTGTCCTCTTTCCAGTGATATAACAAGTCTGTCACAGGTCCTTCCCTGGGGCTCTGTTACCTGTCTCGCTCTTTGTTCCAAACCCGACCTTAGGTGTGTGTTACACAGCGCAGCCAAAGCCCCCAACAATGATTCAGTCCCCCGCTGAATCTGTCAGACAGTCTGGCCTTGCCTCGGTTTTAATGACTGCCCAGTGTGATGCGGTGAAGCTACCTGAGTCTGACACCTTCTGTTACAGTGTAAAAGGCAAAGAAAAAGCCCGTATTTGGCTCATCATGAGTCTAGACATGTTTGAAACTTGACTCCTTGAAGCTTGGACTTGAAGTTGAATTGTGCTGAGATCACAAAAAGGAGGACATGAAACCTGACTTCTAAATGATGCTAAATAAATCTAAATACTTGAATGGACTCGACAGCAAAAACCTCAGTTTCTGACTTGCCAAAATGTTGGATTGCGAAAGCTAATCAAGTCGCTTGACTTGGACTGGCCCTACAGGACTTGAGACCCTAGACTTGTTCTGACAGAGGTGAGATTTGACTTGGACCTGCTCCAGAGGATCTGAAACAGGTCTGCAGTTCACAGGAAGGCTACACTGTAAAACTTTCTGCTTGTAAATGGACCTTGTGGCAGCTGTACAAATAGGCTGGAATTCTAGTTGGCCACCATTTATCTCGCTGTCTGTGTCTCACATGTGTTCACACACCCACCGATAGGGGTTTTGGCCACAGGTCCGCTGATAAATTGCTGTAGTCATTGGTCCTGGCGGAGTGTATGTGTGTTGAGTAATGAAGAGGCTGGTGATGCTGGTCTACTCCTCCTCAGCTGCCCCCTGAGTACAGGTGCTGTGCTCTTCCTGAGTGGGAGCTCTCCACTGAACGAGTTAGAAATTCATTCATCCTGTGAGAGCGACAGCGGGTTTCTTCATTGTTAATGTGATGAGAGTATGAAGCTGAAATTTTGTGTTTCGACACCTGTGAAGGAAGCTAAAGACGCACAAACAAAAAAAGCAGATCTCAGATAACGGTGACTAACACTGACTCAGGAAAGTAGGCTCCTGCTCCTGTGCTGTGCTCCGTACTTTCTACATTAATGACTATTAACAAGTGAATCATCTTTAATGATACACTGTCCTGCTTTCTCGGTACTGGCATATACAATATGTAAACCTGGGGTCTGTAGCCAAAACAGAGTTGACAAATGAGCTGACAGCTTGTTCACTGAGAGCATAGTCAGACAACGTGTTCATGTGTTCTGTGTGGAAGAGGTTGTCCCTATAACCAGCCAAAGGCAAGTAGCACATCTGTCCTGTCAGCATTATTTTCAGTCAACAGGGAAACAGTTACAGACGCCAGACCTATTTGAACTGCTGGAGAGAAAAGAAAAACTCAGATGTGAGGTCTAGAACCGGGTTACTGTGAAAGCTAGCTTTGAAAAGTTTGTGTCTTTCTGTTTTATGGAGGATGGCAGCTGTAGTCAGCTTAGATTCACAGCAGCAGTGACCCAGATTCTCAGAGCTTCTCAAACCAATACTGCATCGTAATCTATTTTTGTGTTTGTATCTGATCGATATTATCTAAATGTTTATCTTTTTGCCAAGATATGAGCTAAAAAAAATAAGGAAAGATACAATAATAACAGAGAAATAGTTTTAAAGAATAATGTTCCTACTGTTATGTAACCGTGTGTGATATCGTAGTGATTTGCTTGGGCAGGGAAGGTGATGTGCGCCTTTTACTGTTATGGTCAGAAAAAACTGCATGCTGAGAGCCTAATGTTCTTTTAATGGGCTGGTGTGTTGCTGTACCACGGGTAGGGCCTGGAGGGGAGCGATGGTGCTGATTGATAACCCGCGCCTCCTCCGCCAGCCTTCGTGATGCAGCATCAGCAGTTCATCCTGTCGTGGTTTAGCACCTGTGGCCGCAACTGACGGCGACACAGTGACTCAGCGTTACAGCTGTCTTCATGGATGGAAGGGTTAGAAGTCTACCAGCGAGCCTTTTCCTGCTTTGTAGTTTGTGCTGCTTGCATTTAATTTAAGCCGGTTGTTGCATTGAATCAATACTCATAATCAATCACTCGGTGTGTGTATCTTGGCTGGACAATTAAGTTATCAAAGCCCCTGAGTCTCTCTCTTGTGCTTGAGTTACTGGCAGCGGCTTTTAACCCTCCCACTGGTTTCATAACGGAATTGTTCATGGTCGTAATCAGTAATCAGCTTCACTGTTGCACAATATGCTACAGTCTTCCGTGATTGGTGCCAAGCTGCGGGTCTTTTGCGAGGTCACCAAGATGGCGTCAACAGCCTGAGGTAGCAGCTTCGTCCTGAGTCAAAGCCGCAATCTCAGTTGGGTCGAGGCCTCATCAACACAAGTGCAGGAAACATATGGACAGAGCGAGACTACAGCCACAGTGCTATCAGGGGCTGTTTGCTGATTTCCATCAAAGGGTAAAACAACATCAAAGGAAAAATGGACGCCTTCTGTGTGGGCATGTCTCCTGGGTCTTTGTGGAAGGGCAGGGCCGGGGGAAAGTTGATTTTGCACAACTTGAAATGGAGCAAAACTCTTTGAGATCGCATCAAGTCTTGGCTTTGATGCAACGAAACCACTGATGTAACCAGCTTTTTATGTGGCACAGCACAGCCATAGATCCAGTGTGATCAGACTGTAAGTCTGCTGTAAGTGCTAAAAGATGAAAAAGAACATTTTTAATGAATGACTTTCAAAAAATGGAACCTCTGTATTGCAGAGATGGGGTTTGCAGCTTCAGTTTCCAGTTTTCTTGCTCTTTAAACCTCTCTGTATCTTGCTGCATGTATCCGTCCACTCACTTCAAAGCCGCAGCTTTCACACTTCACCTCTCGTTATTCTGTATTTTCCTCCTCGGACCCAAGCTGGCAGAAGTCGCTCCCCAGTTCATAAAAAGAGATAAGCGGGAGCGTGAGAGTGTGGCATCGAAACTGGAGAGAGAAAAGAATCTATTAGAGGGGTTTTGATTGGAGGTCCAGTTATCAGTTGACGGTGTCGGAACAACACTGTAGTTCACAATGTTGTCATCGACTCCCACACCTCCCTTCCCTCCTCCTCCTCCTCTCTCGTTATGGAAAAGCTCTCAGGCTGCAGCCGCTGTGGGCAAGCAGCCAGCCTGCTGCCACGGCCCCTATACATAACGGCATAATAGAGGGAAGTCCAAAATTAAAAGCATTGTTATGCCTGCGGCTGGTGGCCACGGAGAGACGGAGTGACAGTTTTAATTCATTGTGCCGTCTCGGGTGACCTTGGCTTTGGCCTCTAGTCTGCGCCCCCTCCAGACACACTACTCAGAGCTGCAGTCTGGGACCTTCAGGAACCAGAGGCCTGTACCGAGTCTCAGAGACAAGCAGATTGTTACTGGATTTCTCACTCGCCTATGTAAGTGAGAATTTCTGTAATCTTCTGCTTTTTTTTCCTTTTCTTTTCCCAATTCTGTTTGAGCCCCAAAGTGTCCTTGTGAATGAATTTGAATATAATGTACTATTAGGGTTGCTATGGTGATGGCTGCCGTCTGCGTGCTTGTCAGTTGCCATGCAACTTTTTTTTCCCCTCTCCAGTAGAAAGCTGGGTTGCTGTGTGCAAAGTGCTAAGCTGACACTGTTGATGTATTTTTACCTGTGAATCTGTCTAATATTGTTTTCCCCAGTTTTGTCCAATTAGCTCTGCCTAATTTTTTTTGAGAGGAGGTTCCTTATCGGAAAAATCAGAAACGACGTTTCTTAGCTGCACTGACATGATCTGCTCACCTCCAGGTCTTACTAGGCATTCAGACCAGAACAACACTGCATTAAAAAAAATATGAAATATAACACTGGAAGTCTGGTTTGAGTTATAAATCCATGAGTTTGGAGCCTCATCAGACAGAGAGGATGATAAAAGTTTGATGAAGGATTTTTCAAGTATGGAAAGTAGGACTACACCATTTCAGTTTTAAAGTTATCTACCAAGAATGTGCTCTGGCCTTTATCTGACTGGCCGCCGAAGTTCATTGTTTGATGACGAGGCGTAGGGTTGTGGAAAAAGTTGAGCCCGGTTTAACTTTATTTGACAGACGACCCTGTTTATTTGATTTATTGCTGTGTCAACATAGTGGTTTCAGTGAAATAAATTAATTTTTTCCTCACACCTCTCCTAATGCTTGATTAAAAACGGCCTTACTCTGCCTCCATGCATGGCATCCATTCACCCAGTAGAAGTCTGTAGTTCAGCAACAAAGACGTAATCCCTATCCGGCTTCCCATCCGCAAACAAATCCGAGGTATTGGACCTGAACTTGGGACTTTACAGCAATAATCAAGTGTTTAGCCTTGCAGAAACAAAATTGTCAGCAGTTGCCAGTGGACCTCTCATCCTGTCCAGGGTTTTGGCAGTGCCGCGACCCTGACTGTCATCCCATATTATCTTTTACCTCCATGTGTGCGCAGAGCTGAACTATGATTCAGCTCCCCAGCAGGAGGCCTGAACAGCCTGTCTTTTGTCCATACAGCTTGTCCTCCTTTCTCAACAAAAACCTTGCTCTGCTCTTTGGTAACAAGTATAAATGAAACACTCCCTGTCACCAGCTCTTCACCCCCCCAGCACTCACCTTCCCCCTAGCCTCACCCCTTGTGCCCTGCAAATTAAAGAGCATGTCTATGAGCCTGCGCTGGCCTGGCAGCGTTGATGAGGTGTAATCACCGTGGAGAGGCTCAGCTGCTCACTTCACGCCCTGCCATTGAGCTCATTAGGCCAGGAACATGAAAAAAATTAAAGCACAGAGAGACTACAGAGTTGCTAACACTGCAGCCTTATGATGTTGCTGAGAGTGGATGCTGGTATGGGTTTAGGACGATTGCAGCTAGTGTCATTGCTTCAGATGTGAAGCTGGGAAAATTCATTTCATTTTCTGCTTCTGCTACTACTGTATTGTCGCAGTCTCATCTCTTTTGCAGTTACTTGCTCGATATTACGACCCGAGCCCTCGCCATTATAGTGAAAGCTGTGAGTTAAGGTCAGCGAAGCAGTGAGCATCTCTGTTTACTTTTTTAAAATACTTGGAACAAGAAGAAAATTATGTGCATATGTCATCTAAAAGTCTGCTGTGATAGCCAGTTTAGCTGCTTATTTTACATTATTGTTTTCATTCATTTTTTCTTTATTTCTCAGTTGTAATAGAAGAGTGGAGCCACGAGGAGAAAGTTTTTCTAATTTGTCATGGTTTTGATTTACTGCTTTATTTTAGACTACTATAAAAAAGGCCGCTGTTGTTTTTGAATATAAACACTTCACCACATTTAATATCCGTCATGCTGCTCAGCCTTTTTTGCATCATGCCTGCACATGTTCAGCTCCACCTGCGGCGGTCAACAGTGGTCTCAAAAATCCCGAAAAATTCTGTGCTTGCATCTTTCAGATTTATAGCTCCACGAAGTTTACAAGCATTAAAAGGTTGCCACTATGGCAGCAATATAAACAGGTTGACTCAGGTGTAGTGTGTTGCCTCCTCTCGGTCTCCAGAACAGGGCTGCATTTATGAGAAATAAAGCCTTATGAAAGGATCAGTACCCTGTGCTTTTGTTGTCTGTCCCTCTCATCTTGCACACCTCCCACAGAAACACAGGTTGCCTGCAACCAGACCCTTCGTGCTGGGAGGCACAAATCCAATTTCACACGTCACACACAGAACAGATTATTCATGCAGGTAGGGTGAAGGGTGCTTAGGTGTGTGTGTGTGTGTGTGTGTGTGTATGTTCAAATGCACTTCTTTAGAAGCATGTGTCTATTTGTGTAGATTGTGCAGGTGAGTGACGTGGGCATGTGTGTTGCCCAATGGCATTTCCACCCAGGAAAGAATACATACACACACACACATGCACACACCCCTCTAGATGTGAAAGGAGTGTGTGTGTGTGTGTGTGTGTGTGTGTGTGTGTGTGTGTGTGTGTGTGTGTGTGTGTGTGTGTGTGTGTGTGTGGCCTTTCATTTTGCAGAAGGCCATCAGTGAGTCATTGTCCTAAAGAGCACCCTTGGGTACTTGTCTCGCTGATACACATGCAGTGACTATCTCAGAACGAGGCTTACTGGTCAATGTTTAATGTTCTGTAATTGGTTTTACTGACCAGTATAGCCTGTAGGATGCCACTGCTGATCTGAAGCCTGGCAGCTGAGGCTGACCATGACTGCAATCCCACTCCGGCTTTTATTGTGAAATATTCGTTATTACTAATACATATTGTCCACTGTGAGAGGTGTAACTGTTGCCTGGCAGTTATTACGAGGATTAAACGGTCAAGGTTCAGCTGCACAATCTTGTCTTCCTTCCCTTCTTCCTTTTCTGTGTCTTCTCTACTTAAACCTGCTCAGACCTAATCACGGTATATCACACTGATACTTGACCATGACTTGAATGTGATTTTGATACCTGAGAGCTGAGTTTCATCTTACCTCTTTCTTCTTGTGCCCCCTCTCTCTCTCTTTCTCTTTCACGACTAGAGAACCATGAGCACTGTGGAGGAGGAACCGGATCACATGATACCATGAAGACAAGCCTGCAGGTCCTGCGCTGCCAGCTGCTGAGTGAGTGGACCAAAGGGAGGGGGGTGGGGTGCAGGGTTGAGAGCATCAACTGGGTGTGCAACCAGGTGCCCAGCATGCCAGTGGGCATTGCATATGGACAGAGGAAACCAGGAAATATATGGGAAAAGTTGTGTAACTGTCTTGCCTCATACAATTTTCATTGATATAATAACTGACAAACATTGCTTTAAGAGAACAAAAAGTGTGAAAGGTCCATCAAGCAAAGCCACGAAACACACGTTATATAGAACACATGTCAGTCTCACAGGCTGGAGCCATTTTAAACATGACTGAGACTCAGGAGGGTCTTAATCCTGCCATGGTTGAGGATGGTTTTGCTGTGTTCTCATCACATGATCTGGATGGTGGAGGTGGGAAGGATTCCCCTGTTCATGGTTTGGTATGTTTATTTGGTTGTATGTTTGTGTTTCAGGCATTTCTGTATTAGTAAGCAACAGGTAGGAGATATCAGAGCTTTCAGAAAAAATCAGTTATTACATTAACATACATGGGATGTGGCGTCGTTCTCGTGGACATTTCAGCAGAGTCGATGCTTAATGATGCTTTTTGTAAGTACATGTCTTCATTCTCTTGGTGGCCTGTCTGCACATAAATGAAACATTATTCCTTTATTGCCGGTGACCTTGTTAAATGCCCTCAGGCAACCCCAGGTTGTCCACATCACATACTGTACATACAGTGCTGAATATCCTTATTTCTTGTTAATCTTTGAGTCTGTGCTGCTTTAGATTCAGAGGGCAGGATCAAGGCTCTGGGAGTGGATGTGCAAAGCTCTGGCAGACTACCAGCGCAGAATGTCACATGAATATGAAACAGAGGTCGGGCTGGGACCCACCAGGCTCCTGGATGGTTAGCTAAACAGGCCGATGATATCTGGTATGCACCCCCAAGCTCCACCTCAGGGCAGTGGAGCAAAAGGCTGTCTTCAACAAATCTGCCTCAATCCCTCAGAAGTGCTAAACTTGGACTGGACCGCTGTGAACGAAGTGCTTTAAGCTGCAGCAGAGGTGGAGCAAGGTTACTTTGCAGATGGGGAGTCTGAGTTGAAGCTTTGGCTTCAACTCTGGCTTTGTGTAGAGTTTATAATAAGACCATATCATAGAGCCTCCTATTTTAGTTTTGTCCAGGTAAATCCAGTCTTTGATAGCATAGTGTTCACTTTTGCTTTCATGCATTCAGTTGGAGAAAGCAGCCGAGGTCTGACTTTCCCCGATGGCACATTACACTGCCATCAGGGTTGCCTTTTTTCAGTGAGCAGATCTAAGAGGCCCACCTGAGATCCCTGTCTCTGTGCAGTACAGAGACTCGTTTCTCTCTCTGGACCAGCCATCTGCAGGAGACAGATGTGTCTTTACATCCTCAGGCTGCAGGCAAGAGAGGAGATACAGCAGATAGAGGAGAACTAAGACGGATGATCCCACATCATGACAGGCATTGTTGACATAGTGCACCTGAATCAATGGAGACAACCTGAATCAATGGAGACAACCTATCATTTGTATCTAGCAAATTAAAATTTGGCTGGCACCTTGGCCCTCAAAGCAAAGCCCAACAAGTAAGGCAGTTGCTTCCAAATGCCCTCTCTGAAGGTGCAAATTGCGCTTTGAAGTCAGCTCCTGGGAAAAAAAAACAAACTTGAAAGACCAGTTGGTGTGAAGTGTAAATGAGTACACAAGGCTGGAGTAATCTTCCAGTCTGACTTTGTCTTGTCTTGAGTGTGTTATTGCAACAGTTTGTGGTCTTTATAAAGACAACTCCAGTAAAAATGTTGAAATTCTCCCAAAAACATTGTCAGTGTCTGTGACTCTAATGAGTTGTTTTACTGCAGGCGTGCAATTCAGTGTTCGCCCCAGATTCCAGACAACTTCCTGTTTAATGTTTCTCCTTCCTGTCAGATCCGTTGCTGCTGTTGCTGTAGCTAAATCATTATCCCAGTAAACAGCACAGGGACTCTTTGTTGTTCTTGTTTTCGCATTCTAACTCCGCCTGATTCTCAGATAAACACGTCTCTGTTCAAAGCTGTAACCTGACAAACAATTTGTGGAGCATTCAAACAGGAAGCCATTATTCTGTTGCGAAAGCTTTCCCTCTTATCTCAGGGCTCACATCTGTAGAGCCCACCCCGCTCCGCCTCTCCACCACTCCGCCCATCCAGTCCTCCTCCAGGACGGTCCCAGTGGTCCACAGGATGTGCCCTATCTGTCTGTTTCTCCCCAGCGGGACAGACTCTTTACCCAGAATGGCAGAGGAACACGCCCAAGAGCAAAAGAATTTGTCTGTTTGTGCTACTGTAAAGATGATGCTATTTATATACCCATATGTCTCTCTCTGAGACCACATTTCAAAATGCTTTTTCTCTGCATAGCTGGTTTAGTAAGCAATGTGAACAAAGAAATTTGTTATTCTATAAAAGAGAAGGGCTGCATTCACGAAAGATGAGTGCAATTCCACAACATCAGCGAACAGGAAGAAAAAGCTGTTTCCTTTTAGGGAAACTGCTTTTTCATTTCATTTCAAATGAGTCAGTTTACGTTCCCGGGGCTGAGTCTCAGTGCAGCCAGAGGAGGTGTAGTAGAGTAGTAGTAGTAGGAGGAGGAGGTGGAGGGATAGTTGTAATAGCTGTAAGACAAGCAGAAGCATAGTAGACGTCTTGTGGTCTGTTTTTTGAATATGTACATTCATCTAGGGAAATTTTGCAGACTCATACACGTCTTACTTATATTTTCTCTTAGTTCTCTTAGTTTAGTATCTTGTTTTGGCCATATTGGTCTTACTTATATTTT
>JBBMJY010000013.1:4749139-4768817 GCA_037833715.1 Toxotes lorentzi
CTTGCTGTTGCTAAATGCAATTTCCCCACTGAGGGACTAATAAAGGATTTCTTATTCTTATTCTTATTATTCTTATTTTGTGCTCACATTCAACTGTGAACACTGCTCATTTAAATCTAAGCCGCTCAACTAGGTAAATTACAGGACCTAATCTTGGCTGATATTGTGCTTTAGTGAGACACATTTCCAAACATTCCAAACAGATTATCTCACTTTGAGCTGGGTCTTCTGGGGCATGCATAGGTAGTTATAGTAATGTAGTAGTACCAGTAGTAGCTGTACATAGTCATCAACAGGACTACTACAGTACTCATAGTACTGTAGTAGTCCTGGTGGTAGTGGTGATTGTTTCTGAAGTGCAGTGGGTCCATTGAAGTCAGTCTGGGCCGACAGCGCTCTGTCCAGGCGTGATAATCCAATCTTACCAGCAGTTAGTCAGACAGCTCTCCAGTCAGGGTGCTGATAAAGGGTTTTGTCCGCCTGAAGCTGATGGATCTGATCTGTTTCTGTTGCTCGCTCTGACAGTACGTCAAAGCTTAAAATTAAAGGCTTGGTCTACCTTCAACAGAACTCCCAATTTAAGATTATTACGTGGTGTGTGTGCCGCTACGATGTGGGATGGGCTCATTGGTATTCTGATGAGCGCTGTAGATAAAGCCTTCTCCATTTGCCTGGAGGGATTTCGGGGGAATCCCATGGAGGTTTGTCTGCTACTGCGGAGTGGTTGTGATTAGCATAAACGAGGCTAAATGTGATCCACGGAGGGCCGGCCGGGTGGTGAGCAGGACATCTTTCATTACTGGTTATGATTCAATGCCCGTGGGCATCCAAACCAGCAATTATGCATGTTTATCCCATTAGATAATATGGTGGACATATAGTAATTCCATTTAATTCTTGTACATTTACATCTCAGGCATTAAGACATGTCAGGTATTAATGGTTTTGTCCAGAGCAACTTAGAATGAGAGCACAGGAGGAGGGTTTGTGTCTTGATCAAGGGCATTTTGCCGTTGATGGACACACTCGGTTGAGTGACATATTTATTATTCAAATACCTTCAATCTAGTTTTATGGGTCAGGCACATAAAAAAAAAGTTTACCTTTCCAGTTGTCGGAAAACTGAAGGCAGAAACAGACAAAAGTTCTTTTTCATTAAGAATTGATTGCATGGGTCTTAATCAGGCTTTGACATTTTTCTCCCCTATGGGGAGTTAAAAATCTGCAATTTAAAAGCGTAGTTTTAAGCCAACAAAACATTTTATATATGAATGATTCAGTATTTCTCTGAAGGAACAGCACTAAAGCATTTAGACCTTGATGTTAAACGAATTAAACAAACAGCTAAAAAAAAAAAAAACAAGCTTTAAAAGCTTTCTTTGGTACCTTAAAGGTTTTGGTATTACAGCTTAATTACATAATCAGATTTATTGAGAGAGAGTAGATCTTTGTTTGTTTTTACTTTGAAGTTAGAATATTGCCAACAAAGAGGTGTGGTACCAAAAAACAGTACCTCTGAAAATGATGGTGGTAAAATACATTGAGCCGTAATAAAAGTGTTTAGCAATGTTAGTAAAGATATTATACAGGACATCTGTATGCTATACTATCTAGGGTATTTAATCGTAAAACATGTTTTATCATTGTGTTGCAGATTGATTCATTTTATCAAGTGACCTTGGCCAGATTCTCATCGTCGTCTCATTTTGTTCCCTACACATACAGTTCTATCGGTATTCCCCGTCATGCTGCCTGAGCAGGGAGATGACAGAGCAGTAACAGTTCAGGGGAGCAGCCTGACGAGCCGTCACAAGCCTTATTGATGGATGATTTTGCAGCTCCTATTTTTGGCTTCCTGTAGAGTCTCCAATTCGAATAGTGCCACTGCCAGCTGCCCACTGATGATGCGGCACAACCAGCCTGGCTCCAGCACTTGCTTCAT
Source organism: Toxotes lorentzi (assembly GCA_037833715.1). NCBI lineage: Eukaryota > Metazoa > Chordata > Actinopteri > Toxotidae > Toxotes > Toxotes lorentzi. The sequence continues at coordinate 4,751,082 of JBBMJY010000013.1, forward strand.
TGGCAGATTGTCACCGTGCCCGTTCCAAACCACATCGTTCTCCCATTGCACGTAGCATGAGGTGACCCCTGGGGGGAAAAAAAAAAGACAAATATCTCACCCTCCATGGTGAATAGCCTCCCCCACCCCCTCCTCAGGATTGATCATGCAGCCAGGCTGGCTCATAATCACTGATAGCCTGCATACCGCACACTAAGTGCTCCAGTATGATTGATTAGACTGGAGGAGTCATGATGCAGTGCACCTTAACAATACTGTTCCTCTGGAATGGGGTCTTAGATTATGAGTGGGTTCATGGGAAGAAAAAAAATGCATGCCGAATTTCATCAGCAGGAGTGAATGTTGTGTTGTTTTCCATCTGACCAGTGTAACTTTAAATTCAGTGACAGCCGCTCTGGCCCCTGTCCACTGACATTGAGTTTAATAGTGAACGATTGGTGGGACAAAGCCTGCATTGGATCAGTGCACAGGATCCTGCTTTGCAACATGATTTATTGATGCCTATGATGGCACCAATGGAGGACTTCAACGAATGTCACCAGCTTCCTGTGCATTCAGAAGGGCCCTAATTCAGCAGGTTTCCTGCATAAATTGCTCCTCCCTCCATACAGCGTGAGCTAACCAGGCTGGCGCCATTCGTCAAATATATAGGCCTAATCTCAGTAATTTTACCTTGGTGTTGTTTGTTTCCATGATATTAGCATGTGCTACTCTGAGATGATCAGTCGGGTGATATAGATAGCGAGGCCAACAGGTTGCCGTGAGTGATAACAGTGTTAGCTATATGTCGCCTGCCCTGCTGATAGCAGAAGGACAAAAGGAAAGACCTTCTATTCAATGTCGTCACTGAAATCTGCTCAAACCAGTTATTGCTCTTTTTTTTGTCCTCTTTTGGTTAAAGATTCAGAGACTTCTTGTTGTTTGCCTTGTCCCTTGCGTCATCACTGCTGAAAATGGTCTGACTCTTTCTGTGGGTGTTTTTCATGCTCGTGAGAAAATATCATGTCAGGCCAAAAACAGCCAACAGGCACAATAGTGGGGAAAAAAAAAATCATGCTGAGTAGACGAATGTTGCTGAGCAAGACAAATGTTTCAAAAAGCACCTCCTATATTCCCATATCTCTCACACCTTATTTTCCTTTGAATGTCCTTTTAGGTCCTTGGTCTAATGTGTGTAATCCAGCGTTTTTGCTTTCATCCATCTCTTATCACTGATGAAACGCCCACTCTTACTCCGCACTACACCTCTGATTTGGTCTGGCCTCCTCTTTGCATCTTCCCCCTTTTCCATCCAATTTCCATCCAATTTTCTCATGTTCTTCCCACTGCTTCAACTAAATAATGGATGTTCATGAAGCTCAGTTCACTTCTTGGGCCTTTTCAATCATTTCTCTTGTTAATTCACTCCCTGCGCCTGCTTCTCAGCTGCATGTCTTTGTGGAGGCAGGGCCTGGCTCTCTGTCTGCGTTCACCCTGCTTACGCTCTCACTCCATCAGCCTGGTGCGCAGACGTTGTGACAAATTACACCCATTTGCCTCAGTGCGCAACACAGAGCATGTGTGAAAACACACAGATACACATGCAATCCCTGCACACACACAAATTCAGCAACATAACCAACACCGTATAGGTCACTATGGACAGGTTTCTGATTACAAACAATCAAGGACACACTCACAGCAGAGAGGTGGAAAAGATACCGCCACAATGTCATGAAAGCTTAGCCATGGATATATTCAGTTAGTTCCTAAGTTAGTATTTAGAAATGCAACAGTCTTTTCTTGGAGTTTATTTTTTATTCATTAAACCTGCCGTCTAAGGCTAATATTAGATGCAAGGCTGCAAATTATGGAAAATTTACAGGAAAAGCTTCTCTCATAACATAATATTTACCAGCCATCGGCGTCAAGAAAAGAACGTGTGCACGCCTTGCACACATTGCTTTGTTATAATGACCAATAATAATGAGATGGTGTGATTCCTGCTAAAGTCAAACAAGTAGTCTCACTTAAAAACTCTAAATACATGAATCTAAGAAGCCAACACATCGTCTGATAACGAACCTAAGGGCCAGTTTTTTCCTCAGAACGTATTCAGCATTAATGAATATATGGGCAGTCACATGTCTGAGTGTATGCTAACTTTAAAAGCAGATTCTCCCCTTTAACATTTTAGATGTGATCTTTAATAAAATATGATTTAACTAAATTAAATGAATATTAATCTCCATGTTGGTTACAGATCAGGGTGAGACCACATCTTTTCTGATTATCTGGGCAAATCAGAAGAATGTGTTCCTGTTTTTGTGTGTGCCAGAGCATTTAGTTTGCCCATTACTGATATAACCTTGTATGCAAAGGGAGTTGGGGTATTATGTTTTATTCAGTGGCAGCAGAGTGTCAGGTTGCCAGGTTGTGACAGCCAGGTCTGGGTACTGATTGAAGGTATGACTCAAGCCAGACCATAGCATAGCATTATCTCTTTTATCTACTTTTTTTTAGCGATGAAAAACATAATTATCACTCTCCCTCACTTCAGCTCTAAGTCTCCACATTACACAGTGACATGTAAGCGTGCCTTTCCCATCTTAAAAGTTAGTGTGTAATATTTTATGATTTTGTGCTGCACTAATACTTTTATTTATTATTCAGATTTTGTCTTTTTGGTTTTATTTCTTTCTTTTTGTGTCTTTGTTCATGCACCTTCTTCAGTATAGAATAGTTTTGTTTTATAGTTTTGAAATGTAATGTCTTGTGAACATCTTAAAGCTCAGTATTTGTCCTAATGTGACCACTATTCACATTACCAGCGATCAGCAATAGCTTGTACATTTAAGCTTTGATAGGTTGGGTTTGTTCTTGTTCCATTTCCCTGCCTAAGAGATCATCTCAGGAAAGACGAGCAGTCATAAATCAAGGATGACCACATGCGTTATCTCCTCAGATATGGGTATGGAGTGGGCTCCATGGATTAGAAATGTGACAGGCTTGGTTAATGGAAGAAAGGGCCCGGATCCTCCATCCTGGTAGTCTATGTGATTGAGTATGAGGGACTATGATTAATGATTCAGAGGCTTAGTTTAAATAGTCAGTGCTTTGGGGTTTTTGGTGTGGTTTAATTTGAATACTCCAGTGAACAAAGAGGAAAGAGATGAGGAATCTTTCTATGGTAAAGAAATATCTGATTAGAGATGCTGACTGTTGCTGATCTTAAAGTTGTTTTTCCTCTGATCTGTCCTTTTGTGCCCTCACTTTTTTTTTAGATGTTCAACAGATTTCTCTTCTCACCTCCTCTCCCATCTCCCTCTCTTCTGCCCCTCTTGGAACTATGGAAACTTGGTTTCCATAGTTACCGAGGGAGCACCACAACATCTAGGCCACATGGGCTGCTTTAGGCTGTGTGTATTGTATCACTCTTGTTTTTTGGGGGAATCTTATGAATGCCAGAACAATTCAGTCGTTATCACTATCCCTAATTCTTCCCCTTCAAAGCCATATATTGCAGAGACTTCATGGATATCCACCTCTGCACATCCATATATTTATATGAGTATCATTAAAAGATAAGGCTGGTGATATTCTACATTTTTCTCATTTTCATCAAATCCCATTAAAAGGAGTAAAACTAACAATGAATTGATCTTATTCCTTTGTTCCATAGAGCTTCATTGTCAAATGTAACAAATGGTAAAAACTACAACAAAAAAACACACAAAACTGAAACTGTCAGTCAGAAAAATACAGAATCCTGCCAGCCTAATGTTTCAAGCAGTAAGTAAATAATGAGATAACTTAATATAACATTCTCACATTGTCTTCAGTTTACCATCCTGTGGCATGAAATGTAAATGAAGGTAGCTTTGTGTTAATTCATGTTCCTTTCTCAGCTAAATGCACAGAAACCACTCGATGGGAGCTCTGCTAATGTGCCACATTAGCTGTGTTTAACAACGTCAATAAAGGATGGAGGAGAGGGTGCAAAGGGGAAATTAATAAGCCCTTCCACGTTCCTCCCTCTATGACTTTCTTGCTGTCTGGATAACATAATAGGACCAATATTCCCCACAGGCACCTGCTAATGGCTTGTCACTACACAGCCTCCTTCTGGGATTGAGCACAATAAAGTGAATCTGTCAGGCTCTCTGAGATGGTTTTAGCATATTAAGTAGGCTATTTTGACAGTATGACTTCTGAACTTATCTGCTGTGTTCCCTGTAAAAATATCATTTCGTGTCTAATTGACATGTTCTTGGCAGCAGTGGATCTGGAACACAAAGGAAACCTTATTTCTAAATATAGAAAATTATCAAAACTGAGAATGAGAAATAAATTAAGAAGACAAGGCCTTCAAGACAAAATAGAATGCATTCAGTGATTTTTTTTGCAGTGTTATTTGGAGCTTAAAATCAAATAATCGCTCGTTATTTTATTACCTCGGCGGAAAGTGGACTCACTGAAGCATCTGTGCACAGTAACAACAGTGATAAAACTTTGTTTGATCTTTGCATCTAATGACAGACACATCCTCCCAGTCCTAGCTGTCACCTCATACATGCATGGTTACACACCATGGAACTCGTCTAGTGAATAATGCAGTTAATAAAGCAATCTAGTTAAACTAGGGGAGTGACAAACAACAGTGGTTCATGAGATTAAGGGCTGAGGGGTGTAATGAATGCGAGATAAGGCTACACGTCTCTTCTGAACACCTGAGCAGTCAGTTTCAGGTGCCGGGCTGCACTCGTGTCTAGCTTTGCAAAGCAGGATTCATGGGAGACATGTAGAAAACACACACAGAAATGATCCAGTAATTAATGAAGCTAAAGGATATTCTATAGTACCATGTGCTAACCATGAGCTTTCTCTTTTTCTCTGCAGGTGTTCTAGCATTCCTAGCACTGCCAGTAGCACTGGTGTCATCAGCACAGGAGCTGTACCTCAGCCATATGTCCCAGGACTCTGTCTCCATGGCAGCCAGCCACAGCAACTCCCTTTCTCCCCCCAAATCTCCCCACTTGGACTGGCGTCAGGAAGGCTCCAGCAGTGGGGAATGGTCATCCAAAGGAGGCACTCAACCCACAAACATCATTGCCCTCCACCCTTCAGCCTGGCCCACTCATGACACAAATGCTGTCACCCCAACCACTGTGAGCACTGAAAGCTGGGTTAATCAGCCCCAAGAGCCGAGCTCTGCTATTGTAAACCAAGGCCACATGCACAAATTGGTCAGGGTTCCTCAAGTCCATAACCCAGTTACAGTCAGCACTAACCAGGCCAGCAGCAGAAGCCCTAAATTTCTCAGCACAGCAGTCCCAATTATAGATGTGGAATCTACTGCCAGAGGTGCTCCAAACCCCCTGGCTCTTATGTCCAGCTCTGGATCAGACAGAGGAGATGCACTTGCTGGACACCATGTAGACCCTCAGAAGTTGATCGTGGAGGAACCCACTGACCCCAGCCAGCATGTTCCAGATCTCCAGCCCTCCTCACTATCCCTTTCATCAATCGATGGTGACCGTGCACTCGGCCTGAAACTCAGGGAACATTCTCGGGGTGTTCCAGAGGTGGCTGCACGCCACGCCATCACCCTAAGGGAGGTGCATGCAGGGAACGAGCCCCCCACTAACGGGCTGGCAGTAGACCCAAGTGCAAGGTCCCTTTCTCCAGTTGAGAGCCCACCAGAGAATCAAACTTCCACTGCGGCCACCCCAACCCTGTCCACTGAGCCCAGCCTCAAAACACAGAATCCCACAGTCATCCCAAACAACCACACTGCACTCAGCAAGACCACCGGTGAGGAGGTTCATGGTCAGGTTGTTCGAAGTACCGGCACAGACAATTCCCCTCTGGGACAGTCGTTGGGGAATGTGACTACATATGGAGGGCTGCTCTTAAACAGCAGCTCAGTCGAGGGGAACAGCTCCGAGGCCCCGTCCACAGCCAGCAGGAACTTCCTGAACAGGCAGGTGCCTGCCACCACCCAGGACCCCTGGACAGTCGGCAACAGCTCGGGCCCCACTGTTGAATCCCCGCTGTCCCGCATGACAATCTGCTTGAGCAGGATGGACATTGTGTGGATTGTGCTGGCCATTAGCGTGCCTGTGTCCTCATGTTGTAAGTAAAGCTGGAGAAAATTACAAAAAAAGATTGAATTAATGAATGTAAAAGAGCCAGATTACTTCAGACCTCGAGTTAAAATCTCTGATCAAAAAAAAAAAAAGTTCTAATACAAAAGGAATAGTTTGACATTTTCAGAAACTGGCTTATTTGCTTTATTGATGAGAGTTAGATGAGATGAGCTCGCTGTAGCTTTATATTTGACAGACAGATAAGAGAGAGTAATCAATCTTATCATCTAACACATGAAATGAAGAGAAGAAAAGTAATTTCCAAAATGTCAGACTGTTCCTTAAAGAAAACTTTGACTTTCTTTCTTATGACAGCCATCAGACATCCTTCAGGGCCTGATCTTTCTGCATTAAACTGGAGATAGTGCAAAAGCATAATACCAAGGATCAAGCAGTAGGAGCTGTACCTTAGGAAAAACACAATGTTTTGGTCCATTAGAGATGGAGAAATAAGAATTTCTTCCCCTTTGATTACACTTTTTTCTTGTATGATTCCTTAATGTTTGTCCTTGCCATTTGTTTCTGAGAGACTTGACAGCTTGGTTATCAGGTAGCTCAAAACCACTACAGGGTACATCACCAACAGCCATTTCTAACAGCATTTTAGGGTGGAATTTGTTTTCTTTTCACCACAGTTTATTCTACCAGTGGCATATTGTCCTGAATCATGACAGCCTCTACCTTAGCAGCTCGTGTGGGCGCTTTCAGAGGCTATTTGAAGCAGCATCTCTTCCAACTGCTGTACTAACCCTTATTTTCCTTTCCTTGCCTCTGCCTGCCATAGCTGTGCTGTTGACTGTGTGCTGTATGAGGAGGAAGAAGAAGTCGTCAAGTCAGGAGAACAACCTCAGCTACTGGAACAATGCCATCACCATGGACTACTTCAGTAGGCATGCTGTGGAGCTGCCCAGAGAGATACACACTCTGGAGAGTGAGGTACAAACTACTGGCACACTGTCTCTATTAGAATACAACACTGCGCACTCAAGTTGTGGGACGTTTACTTGACATTTCACTATCAGTCAGCAGAATGATTTTAATGAGTATGGAAACAACAAGAGGATCCATGTCCAATCTCCCCGGTCAGCAAAGCCTCGAGGCCTGAAGTGACACTGTATTACTACAGTTTATAGGGACGCTATTTGGAACAAGCAAAAGGAGAATTTCCCTGCAGTGAACATGTTAGAGTAATGATTCTTAGACAGCTTCTCACATCTGGTATTTTCTTGAATTTAAATTCAGAGAATAGCAGCATAGCATTAATATGAATCAATACTTTGTGGCTTTATAAGTTCCAGCTCATGTCATTTCTCTGCAAAATTTCCAACAGAATGTGTATGTACAGGCTAACAATACAGCATTATTTGGCTGGTGTGATGATCATTATTAGCTAATTATTAGTTGATTCATATGGATTTAATCTCGAGAGAGTGTTTAGGTAACATGCAACACTGTAAACACAGGTAATATGAGGTTAGCAATATTTATCACTTCCTTCAATCTACATTGATTGATGGGTTTATCTGCCCAGTCAATATGGGCTCCTAAGACAGCAACAACAATAACAAGATGATGACTTGGGAAATCATATTAAAAAGATTCATATCAAAAGGTTAGGTTTTCATATTGTACATATAACTTTGAATACACACATACAATTTACTTTTGTTCCACTTTTTGTATTGAGAAAAATAGCAAGATCATATTTAGACTCACTCAAGCCAAAGGTTGTCATAGTTGCCCAGTGATAAAGCATTGTAGCGGGGGAACCGCTTGTACAGCATCTGAGTCTTTTGGTGCATTACAGCACCATCTGTTGGATATTGCTGTATATAACAGTGACATAGATTTGAGTCAGTATTAAACCTACAATTTCCCTTCTCCTCTTTCACATAGCATTTTTATTTATCATTGCTTTGTTCAGTTTGCATGTTTTTATGACATCTTCTGTCCAGTGACCATTTCGCTGTGTGTCTCCTTTCTTTTATTCCTCCGCCGTTGCACAATTTGCATTCCTTTGCCACCTGTGGGGGCATCAGGAGAGGGAAGCTGAGGTTGGATCATGTGTAGGATGCCCCTGGTGACACCCAGGTGTTGTTTTCCCTTGCTTTACCTGTCTCTGTAGAGCAGCAACCTTATAGCTTCCCTGGTGCTATAGGTAAATGAGAGAGCTGTGGGAGAAATGATCGTAAGCCTAAATGAAAGTATTAATGTGATTTGATTGGATCTTGCTGGTAAAATGGCCTCAGTCCCGCTGTAAAACAAATCATTTTGTTTTTCACACATCCCTCCTCCAGCACTGCCTCATTACTGCTGACTCACCATCAACGACCATTTCTACATCACCCCCCCTCTCCCCCCCACACATTAAATCTCTCTGTTGCCTTGTTTCTTCTGAGTCATCCCTCCCTTTTGTCTCTCCTCTCATGAAGCTTTTACATCTTCCCCTCTGCCTCCCTTTGTATCTCTCTTCATCTAGCTTTGTCAGATATCTTTGTTCACCATCTCCTTAAAAGCCCTGGGGAGCAGCAAACCCATATTTTATTCTGTTTGCTTCCACACCCGACTGTCTGACTCTGCTTCTTGCCTGTAGAGTGACTTAGATACAGTAGACTGCAGTATGTGCCCTAATGGTGAGCCCTGAAGCGTGAACCATGAATCACAGCTATTGTTTAACAGTTAGGCGCCTGCGCTAAATGTTTTATTTTTCCTGTGTGTGCATATGTGTGTCCTTGTGCAGGAGCATGACACCTGTCTACCCCCAAATGGGGACTACAGCGGCAGCAGTGTGGTCCTGGTTAACCCTTTCTGCCAGGAGACCCTCTTCATCAACAGAGACAAAGCTTCTGCCATCTAGAGACAGAAAACAAGAGACACTGTTGGATTCTCCTCTTCTACTCCCCCTGCTGTTGTTGTCTATTTTATATATGTGGTAAATATTCAGAGACTTTGACTTTATACTGTATATTATAAACACAAAGAGCAACCTGAAAGGAGAGCGACGTAAACAGACACTATTTACTATGAGGATGCACCTGCATATTTTTCTGATGTACATTTTCTACAAAAGGCTTAATTGTGATAAGAGGTTTTTATTGTCTTTATAAAATACAGAGTATATGTGGTTTTGTTTCATTACAGTGGCTTGATGGCGAGTGCACTGTCAATGTTGCCACATGAAATCTGCTTTAGAGAGAGAAACGTGCTATGAAAACATAAAAGCTGTTCTTTGTAATTTTATTTTTCCTTTAAAATCAATCCCAAAATACTTACAGCCTGTTGAACTTGAATATAGCACCTACAAAATGGGGGACAGAGATTTTTGACAAAATACCACAGATGAAATCAGGGTGTGTTTATCAAACTTCTAAGAAAGTTCAGAATGCTCCAAAAAGCCATTAGGTTGAAGAAGTCCGTTGTAAGAGTGGTAACCTTTATGAACAACTTTCAAGTGATCACATGATTAATCATGTGTATGCTCAGGGCAGGAATAACCAGAGACAAGGATCTAACTTGCATCTGCCTCATTTTTCATTCTTTACCAAACATCCTCATATTTTCCACAGTGATATGTTTTTCTCATGTATGTGATTTACATTTTTTTTAAATAATAATTTCTTTATAAAGCGACAGAACAGAGTATAAAATGTAACATTAAAAGAAGTTTTAAAAAGGTTACAAATGCAGGATGCATACATTATAAATAAGGATTAGAAATGAAAGAGATGAAATGCAACAAAAAGATTGCAAACAAAATCAGAGCCAGCTTTGTTGTTTGCACCCCTGATAAATGCAGGAAAAAATGCAAATGCAAATAGCAGTTTAAACCTACCTGATGATAACATATTATTCATTTGATATTTTGTACAATCATTTTAAAACATGATCCTGTTCATTTTAAAGCATGTGTTCACCACTGTCTCTGAAGTCATCTTGGCTGAAGGCCACTTTTTAACCAAATTAAAAGCACCTCTGGAGCGCTCTGAACGTTAAGATTTTCATTTTAAGTCATAAAAAAATGAATAGGTTTTATTCTTTGAAAGTTTGAAAGTAAGAGTAAAAGTAAAGAGGACTTTAACTTTTATTTCTGAGCAGTTTGATAAATACGAGCCTGGATTTGGTGAATTTGAGCAGACTATTTGGATGATTTGGTGTCTACATCTCTGAATGATGGTGCATCTGTCAGTCAAACGGAACTGACTTGAAATGGCTTTCCCCCTCATGTGTCACCAGCTTCTCTTAAGAGGGACCACATAGATGTCTTAATTCTTTATGTTGGCCCTTTATATATCAGTATGTGTGTGTGTAAATGCCTTCTTTGTGCATGTAAGCGTACTGTGTGAGTGTCCAGTGAAGTGTGCGAGTGTGGACGAGCTGAAATGTGCTGCCCCCTTAACCAAATATCACTGTTACTTTAAGACAAATAAGACTTTGTATCATCTCAGCTCAGTTTATATGTTTCTCTGTGTGTGTCTATGTATGTGTGTGCTTCTGTATGTGTGTTTCTGTCTGTCTCTTGTCTTTATTGTGGAGTGGCTACTGGTTATAGCCCAGTTTGAGAAAGATTTTCTCAGCGCTGTAGGAAACAATTAGACCATCCCCTGCTCCTGTGTCTCCCTCCATAAATAACATGTTTGTCCATCAATGCAAACTGTGTTTGTTGAAATGTTGAATGATTGTGAATCAGTTGCTGGACCACATAACGTGTGTTAGAGGCCGTCAAAAACCTCGACCAATAAAAACACTGACACAAAAAATGTACGCTGAATACTTACTGTGAGCACATACAGAGGCGTTTGAATATTTAGTTTAATTACTGAACCTGTGGTCCTTCTATCATCTGTTTTCCTTTGCATCGCTGCAGTTTTATTCAATAATCGATGCTGCCTGCCTCTATTGTCGCTAAAGATTTTCTGCATTGTGCAATGTTGTTCTGAAGTCACTGATTGAAGCAGTGACAATGAAAAACACGGTTAAACATATTGATATTTCCTGCATTGGATGCTCACAGCTGGGCTTGTTGTTTTGCACGCTCAAAAAGTGGATATTTTACAAAACGTTCAGTGGCACGGTGGAGCAGTGTTCAACATTATGTATTTTTTGTACTGTAGTATACACTGTACTTTTTACTGCTGAGCAATAAAACAAACAAAAAAACACCACTGTCTTTTAACTTTGATTTGTGCTCTTGAAAACTAAATTTAATCAGTGGGCAAACTTCCTCATATTTTGACATGGCTGAACAATGATGTCAAGCAACAAACCTACAGTGCGTGCGAGTTAGATATCACACCTGCTGGTTACATAACAAAGCAGTGTAAACAGTCTTGCCGACCACAGCACAACCATTGATGTAGTGAGCTGGAATTTTCTCTTTGTGCTGCATCTGGTCAAGTGACCTCCAGCTTTGGGAATATGACGTCAGTTCAATAATCTGTTTACAAACCTGCGGAGAGGCTTAATTTCATGTGTGTATTATTTACAGATTTGTAGGCCTGTTCAAATCAGGCAAAGCATGACAGTTCAACTTTTGACAATGTCTTTTTTTTTCTTTTTTTTTTATGCTCAGATTTGAAAATCTGACAAATTTGGTCAAAATACATTTGCAAAGAGGTAATATCACAGGAGTTTAAAATTTCCTTTATTTAAAAACATTTTTTGGAGGTTATATCCAGTCAAAATACAACAGGTAACTGGCCAGATTTATGGTTTATACTCCATCAACTTATAGTTCCTGATTTACCCTCCTTTCAAAACAACTGCTCCACTCAGATTAGAAGGCACACCTGTTGATGCGGAAGCCCATTTCTACAATGAAAAAAAAGATGAAATGTTTGGAATGTATTTTAAGTCAGGGTGTCTCAACATTATTATAAACTAAGTCATTTTTTATTTTACAAATAAGTAGACAGCTGAGGCTTATAGTGGATATCTGTCATACTGTCTGCAGCCACATTTTTGATTGCAGACCTGATGGTTAATGAATTTAAGTGCTAGCTAAGTATCATTTTCCAACACCTGGCAACCCAAAAGTTGTTGTTAGTATTAATGAATCGCTGGATTAACCACCACAGAGGCCCCAAGGCAAACATTTGTTTTTGGTTGTATGTGAACAACCACTCAACAATCAATTGATTGTTAAAGAAAATAACTGTCAGATGTATTGGTAATGAAAATAAATTGTTACAGTTAATTCATTCACATTCTTACAGTTCTCCCATTAGGGTAGTAATACTACCTTGCTTGAGATTTTCTGTTTTAAATACTTGGTAGAAAATTCTGGGGAAAATTCCAGGATGGTCATAGCTGATATTTCAGTGATGCAAACTTTGAAACAAAATAGCAATTAATTAATGAATTAGACACAAATATGGAGTAAACCAGGGGCTCCAGGCCTCTGCTAGTCTAAGCATTAGTAAACAATTTATTAGACATACATTTCAGCGCCTTTGTGGTGGTGCGAACTTCAATTTAAGTTTTTCATTTAATTTTAGTTGTTTTCCTAAATTAAAATAGAATAAAAAATAAAGTGAATTGGCACTGATGTATGTGGGAACATTTGCTAATAATGTGACTTTTATTTTTAGTGTGAGGATCACAACACATCCGGTTCAGACCAAAGTGTTTCCGGGGAACGGTACAGATTTGTCAAATGCTCCGTGCATGGCATGGTTGACAGGAAAGCTAACAACTCGGTTGGGGAACCAGGGTGGACATTTTTATCAGCCTGAAACAGAAGTTAAAGTGCCAGAATAAGGAGTAACTCCGAGTCCTGAGACCGTTTGACCGGCTGTCCTCACTTCGCGAGAGTCGATTTTCACATTTGTCATTGCTCGGTTTGCTAACTACTTACCGTTGCTCTTTGAAAATGGCGGATGTACCAACGGAGAAGAGTCTGGACGATTTCTTTGCCAAGCGGGATAAAAAGAAGAAGAAAGAGAAAGGAAAGGGCAAGGAGACCGCCGCGGGGCCCACGTCGGCTGCGGTGAAAAAGACCAAGAAGGAGAAGGAGAAATCGGCGAAAAACGAGAATCAAGACGCACAGATTGAGAAGGTAATCAGCGCTACTCTCCGGTAACTTTTTGTCTCAGCAGGATCTTTTCCACACACCGGTGTCGTGTCATATTTTGTATCCCCGTCACAGTTTGCCCCCTCCTTACATTTAGCCTGCCTGCTGACAGCTCTCTAGCATTTCACCAAGTTATGGAGGAAAACGGCTCATACGTATTTGAACATAAAGGGGAACAACGCCGGTTGCTAGCTAGCATATGCTTTCCCCCTGGCACACTTTCTGACGGGAAACAAAATTCAGCATCATACGTTTTTTTTTCCTTGCTTTTCTTACACCTTTATCTTTAGGGGAGCGAGGAGTTAAAGCCAGTTCATGACATGAGACTACATTTGAGGCCCGTACATTTAGCCATCACGCTGACACTAGCTTTGTGGGGAAGCTGTCATTCCCCTCTTTGAATCGTGGCTTTCCAGCTAGGCCAAGCCGCCATTTGTCACAAGTTTTTTTTTTTTTTTTTTTTTTTCTTACGTGGAGAACAGCTGTAAGCTTTCAGATCACGTGAAGGTTTGATTAAGTGACAGATCAAGATATTGATTATAAGGTTAAACAGCTTGTCACACTGGTGTTTAACGTTGGCCAGTGTAACCATTTCATGGGAAGAACTAGCAAGATGTTTTTCAGAAAACATTACCAAAAAAATAAATAAAAATACAGAACACTGAAAGCTGTAGGAAATTATTAATGCAATTTTGATGTAATGTACTTTGGAGTTATTGTTTAATTCTGCCTAGGAGGACGAGGAATGGAAAGAGTTTGAGCAGAAAGAAGTGGATTACAGCGGGCTTCGGCTCCAAGCTTTACAAATAAGGTGAGAGCGAAATATTTGTTTGGTTGTCATGAGTCCTTGGTCACATTTGCATCTCAACTTTGGTGCCATCAAGTGGGAGCCTGTAGGGACCATGGCCTCTCTGATCCATCTTCCAATATAATATATAAATAATATTTTAACCATAGCAAAATTATTCTGTCAGGAGTAACAAAGATAACATTAGTAACAGTTAAAAACTATAGATTTTTGTGCAAAATGCAAATAATGTATTCTCTGAAATGAATATGTGTCTATTTTATAAACAAATCCTCCACCACCATGACACTTAGCTTGCACTTAAATTCATTAACCATCTGGTCTGCAATCAAAAATGTGGCTGCAGACAGTATGACAGATAACCACTGGAAGCATCAGCTGTCTACTTATTTGTAAAATAAAAAATGACTTCGTTTATAATAATGTTTGCACCAGCAAACAATTTCTAAACAATTAGGGCTGGACACAAATCCTAAATTCCAAATCAAATGTAGTTAGTTCTGCTATTCAGGCACATTTAAACTACACAAAGTGATATATGGAGGTGGTATGAATGTCAGCAGTCAGTTGAAAGGCACAGATTGAGACAAACAGAAACAAATTTGTTCTACTGGCACCTTGGAACAACATGAAAACATTTCTGTGCTGTCACTCTACTAGTTAGTTGAACAACTAAGGTCAACACAACATGTCAGTTAATGTCTGCCACTTCAAATTTTTCATTGGCGCTGTCCGTCTGGCTGTTTGTAGTGACGAGAAGGAGGAGGAAGAGTATGAGAAGGAGGAGGTTGGTGAGGACGGAGAGATCATTCTGGTCAGTGGAGACAAAGTGTCGGGGCCCTGGAACAAATCTGGAGCTGCTCCTCCTGCTGTGCCTGTAGGTGAGTAAACCAACCTCAGCCCTCATTTCTTTTACAGTCTTCTTTCCAACAAAAACGCTTAGGATTTAACAAGGGTTTGAAAAGGGGAACATATGGCTCTTTTTTTTTTTAGTAGTTCAGAATGCATGTAATGCTTGTAAACTTACCGCTGATAATAATACCTGCATTTGCTTTAGTTTTCCAGTGCATACCAAGCCACATAAATTGCTTTTTTCCCTTTATTTTATCTTGAAACAATCACATACTCTGCCTGGAGCTGCTGTAAACATCTTATTATTAAGGTTTATGTATTGTGGTTTTAGTAAATAAAATTGCTACTTGAATGTGCCCCTGAAAGTTTGGTTTTCTGGTCTAATTGATGTGATCTCTGTGCTTTCAGAGGATGAAGAGGTGCCTGAGGCAAAACCTGCTGGTGTCTATCGCCCTCCAGGTGCTCGGCTGTCCACCGCCAAACGAGGTCACAACCAGGGCCCTCCTGAGATCTACAGTGACGCGCAGTTCCCATCTCTACTGGCCACCGCCAAGCATGTGGAGACACGCAAGTAAGTAGAGTTGAAGTGATGTTGAAACAAGGCCGTGTTTGATTTTCTGTCTGATTTCTGTCTAAGACATTGACCAATTGTTTCAACACCAAAGTTATACATGTCTGTCTCTCAGGGACAGAGAAATGGAGAAGACCTTTGAGGTTGTGAAACACAGGAACCGTGGTAGAGAGGAGACCAGTGGTGCTTCTATGCAGCATCTACAGCTTGACAACCAGTACGCCATCCTGGGGGATAAATAGAGCCGCTCCCCTCCGTCCCCTGGCTCCTCCAGCACGGTCCTGCCCAGCCCCTTGAAGGAAGCTGTACCTCCAGCTGTGTGGACTGCAGTTCTGACAGAGCTCACGCTGCCACCATCACCACACTGGTTACTCACACAAACACAAAGTCTTGTATATACACACACACACACACACACACACACACACACACACACACACTCATTCATACACAGCACTACCACTGCAGCACATATACGTTCAGTGACACTCCCTCTAAAAAGATCAGTAACACACTTTACATTCATTTGGTTGGCAAACCTGAAGGACTGCGTCTGAAGGGGCTGTTGAAAGAGGGAATAATTGAAAAGGAATTAGCAAAATACACCCACATGTACAACACTGCAGCAGCAACAAGAGACGACAAAGTTGTCCTTTGTGGATTGTACTCAGAGCAGCAGTTGTATGGCGGCAACTTCTCTCTGGACTTCAACTTGCTTCGTTAAAGCCACAGAGGATTGAAGAAGACTTTAGGCAAGATGATTTTACAAACTTCTGTGAAAAATATCTATTTTTTTGCAAGATTGCTATAAACCAATCGCACATGGTTATTTTGGGGTGTGTCTTTGAGTTGCGGTTGGGGCTTTCGGGGGGTGGGGAAACTACCTCGGCAGCAAAGCTGGTGGTGACCATGTGAACTGAGCTTTTTTCCGCTGTGGTGGTGAACGGGGCAAACACCAACCCCCCCTTCCCCCTCCCCTCACACACATACAAGCTGGCCATCAGGCTCTTTTGATTTAGAAACTTGAAGATTTGTTTTTTGTCCTTCATGATGTTGATGATGATGACACTGCAAAGATCTATGGACAAGAAGCGATAGGTTGTGGTCCTCATTTAGAATTTCTATATAAAGTGGCCTTACTGATGGAGAGAAACTGCTTTGTCATCCGAAGAGAACTTTGCTTGTTGTCTCACGGGCTGTTGCCGGCCTCTGGATCTCACCACTTTGTGGGAAAAAAAAAAAAAAAACCATACAAAAGACAAAAAATCCTTTGGTTCAAGAATGTAGTGCTGTTGTAGTTTGCCTCGTGATTACAACTACTAACTGTCTTTCATATCCACAGTTTGATTTTGCTGCCCTTACTTCATTTTGGTATTTTTAGACATCAGCAAAAGAGTTAGTCTAATCTGAAACCATTCTTTTGGTAAAGAAATGCTTTACTGTGGTTTGACACCAGTTGTCACAGATGTTACAATGCCAACAAAATGCCAGGAAACCACTTTAAAAGCATATTTGTGGAGGTCATTTGCCCATGTAAAGTGGTACAGTTCAACTCCAGTTTTAAGTTTGAGATTTTTTTTTTTTATCAAGGCTTTTCCTCCTCGATTATCAAGCTGTCTCAGCCCTCATTGCAGCTGTGTAGAACAGGTAGTTTGTGCATAACTTCATTTCCAGAGAGTTACAGCAACTGCTGACCTGTAAATACAAACTGTCACCAAACCAACAGAGTACTATCCACTTCCAAAACAGTGGTACGCCCACTTAAAATCAAATGGGTTTTACTACAAGCATAGTTATGTTTAGAGAGGTGATGAAGAACTGGATTTATGTTCTATCTTTCTGTCATTTCCATAAAAATATGTCAGGGGTGTTGATCCCTGCTGGGACACTTTGGGTGGACAACAGATAATATTTGTGATGAAAAGAGCCTAACAAAAAAATAAAGTGATCCTTGTGAATTAAGTCTTGTCTGAATCTTTTGAGTTACAAATGGGGATTTCTACGCAGTGTCTTTTTTGGGAAAAGGTGCTATTTGTAAAATGACTTTTTTCCATATTTTGAAGCCTTACTGTAATGTGACTTTTTTTCATATTTTGAAGCTTTACTATACTATGACTTTTTTTTACGACATTCGGAAGCCTTGCTATACTAGGACTTTTTTTCCATATTTTGGAAGCCTTACTATACTATGACTTTTTTAAGGTTATTTGGAAGCCTTACTACACTATAACTTTTTTAAGGATATTTGGAAGCCTTACTATACTATGACTTTTTTCCCATATTTTGAAGCCTTACTATACTATGACTT
>JBBMJY010000013.1:4768917-4826461 GCA_037833715.1 Toxotes lorentzi
CCATATTTTGGAAGCCTTACTATACTATGACTTTTTTAAGGATATTTGGAAGCCTTACTATACTATGACTTTTTTTTAAGGATATTTGGAAGCCTTACTATACTATGACTTTTTTTCCCATATTTTGAAAGCCTTACTATACTATGACTTTTTTCCCATATTTGGAAGCCTTACTATACTATGACTTTTTAAAGGATATTTGGAAGCCTTACTATACCATAACTTTTTTAAGGATATTTGGAAGCCTTACTATACTATGACTTTTTTTCCCATATTTTGGAAGCCTTACTATACTATGACTTTTTTCCCATATTTTGAAAGCCTTACTATAATATGACTTTTTTAAGGATATTTGGAAGCCTTACTATACTATGACTTTTTTTTTCATATCTGGAAGCCTTAGTATACTATGAATTTTTTCCATATTTTGGAAGCCTTACTATACTATGACTTTTTCAAGGATATTTGGAAGCCTTACTATACTATGACTTTTTTTCCCATATCTTGAAGCCTTACTATACTATGACTTTAAGGATATTTCGAAGCCATACTATGACTTTTTTTCATATTTTGAGAGCCTTACTATACTATGACTTTTTTCCATACTATGACTACTATACTATGACTTTTTTCCCATATTTGGAAGCCTTAGTATACTATGACTTTTTTCCATATTTTGGAAGCCTTACTATACTATGACTTTTTTAAGGATATTTGGAAGCCTTACTATTCTATGACTTTTTTCCCATATTTTGAAAGCCTTACTATAATATGACTTTTTTAAGGATTTTTAGAAGCCTTACTATACTATGACGTTTTTTTCATATTTTGAAGCCTTACTATAATTTGACTTTTTTTCCAAAATTCTGAAGCCTTACTATACTATGACTTTTTTATGACATTTGGAAGCCTTACTTTACTATGACTTTTTTTCACATATTTTGAAGCCTTACTATACTATGACTTTTTTATCCATATTTTGAAGTCCTATTATACTATGACTTTTTTGTCAATATTTTGAAGCCTTGCTATAGCATGACTTTTTTTCAATATTTTGTAGACTTACTATACTATGGTGTTTTTTTATGACATTTTTTATAACATTTTGAAGTCTTATGTTTTTTATGGCATTTGGATGCCTTACTATACTATGAGTTTTTTTTTTCATATTTTGAAGCCTTACTATTATGTTTTTTTGAGATTTGTAAGCCTTTCTATTGTATCAACTTTTTTTCCATATTTTGAAGAAGAAGACTTTAGGCAAGATGATTTTACAAACTTCTGTCAAAAATATGTATTTTTTTGCAAGATTGCTATACACCAGTCACACATGGTTATTTTGGGGTGTTTTTTGAGTTGCGGTTGGGGCTTCCGGGGTGGGGAACCTACCTTGGCAGCATATCTGGTGGTGACCATGAGGAGTGAGTTTTTTTCCGCTATGGTGGTGAACGGGGCAAACACCAACCCCCCCTTGCACCTCCCCCCACACATATACAAGCTGGCCATCAGGCTCTTTTGATTTAGAAACGTGAAGCTTTGTTTTTTGTCCTTCATGATGTTGATGATGATGACACTGCAAAGACCTATGAACAAGAAGCGGTAGGTTGTGGTCCTCATTTAGAATTTCTATATAAAGTGTAGTGTCAAATTTGTGTATGTGTATAATGTATTCTTCAATATGTGCAAATCCCTGTATTTTGCCTATCTTGCACCTGATCCTCTGTTTGCCCTCTGCATCTCACACACCCACCCTTACTCTATCCCACACACACTCCTCTACCTTGTCTCACACATACACCTCTACTCTGCTTCCCACACTGATCTCCGTTGGAGTACAGCAGTACAGCAAACCCTGCACCTGTTGCTCTCATATTGCTCTCTCATTCCCCACTCTGCTTGTTACTGCAGTATTACAAAAGTGTAGTCACTCATGCTTTGTATACAGGTGTTTGGTATTTCAATGACACTGAAAAGGAGATGTTTGATAGACAGAATCTGTTAAGGTAACCTTAAAAGTTTTTTTAAAAACCAGTCAAAAGAAACCCAGATTCCATTAAAAACAAAGTGTGGTTGAATGAGACAAGAAGAGACACCATTAGAAATCTGGCCTGCCTAATACCAGGAAAAAAGATAGATTTCATGCAAATTCTGACACAAATAAAAACGCACCAACCAAACAAAGGGTAATAGAATATGCCCAGTTACGCCAAGAAGTGTCCTTGAGTTTGGGTACAACCCATGGTATAAAAAAATGATGTACATTTGGTGATTTTTCAGTTGTTCCTGTTGCTTTTGGACTCTGTGTTGGAGGAATAAAGCATTATTGGACTTAACCTCTCTGATCTCCTGTATTTGATTGACTCTGTGAATTTGTCACAGATGTTACAATGCCAACAAAATGCCAGGAAACCACTTTAAAAGCATATCTGTTGAGGTCATTTGCCCACATAAAGTGGTACATTTCAACTCCAGTTTTAAGTCTGATCTTTTTTTTTATCAAGGCTTTTCCTCCTCGATTATCAAGCTGTCTCAGCCCTCATTGCAGCTGTGTAGTTTGTGCATAACTTCAGAGTTTCAGCGACTGCTGACCTGTAAATACAAACTGTCACCAAACCAACAGAGTACTATCCACTTCCAAAACAGTGGTACGCCCACTTAAAATCAAATGGGTTTTACTACAAGCATAGTTATGTTTAGAGAGGTGATGAAGAACTGGATTTATGTTCTATCTTTCTGTCATTTCCATAAAAATATGTCAGGGAGTGTTGATCCCTGCTGGGACACTTCGGGTGGACAACAGATAATATTTGTGATGAAAAGAGCCTAACAAAAAAATAAAGTGATCGTTGTGAATTAAGTCTTGTCTGAATCTTTTGAGTTAAAAATGGGGATTTCTACACAGTGTCTTTTTCGGGAAAAGGTGTTATTTGTAAACTCAAGGCTTGTGTGAAACTGCTATCCTTCTCAGAATCATTTACCCTATCCCTGTGGTGTCTCATTTTGTCTGAGTAGGTGTTCATTTTGACAAATTTTGATTCAGATATAAAGAGTTACTGGTCTTTTTGGTAAGAAGACAATCCAGATGACCTTATACCAAGCACATTAACAAAGAAAAGAAAGTTTTCTCACACAGCAGACTTAAAATGTTTATTTGAAGGAGGCAGTAACTGAGCTAAAAAGGCAAAGTGATTAAATGGTCATTTCTGCCATCTGTCGAGCCCTTCTGCTGTGTGTCTTCTTTCATTGTTGATTCTCCTGAAAAGACAGGATGACCAGCATTTAAAATATACAGCTTAAAATCAAAATGAAATATTTATAATTCATTGCCACACACTCTCATGCTCTCTTCTTCTTAAAACATGCAGTTTTCAAGGCTGTTGTTCAGATGTTATTATTTTTTAAAAACTTTTTAAACACTAAATGTGGTCAGTGCTGAATAGTTTCTTGCCTTGCTTTCATTTGTGTTGTTTGATGAGGGCCCAAACCCGGCAGTATTTGTGAGAGGGTGCCAATAATGCATAGCCTTAGGGGACAGAGGAAATTATTTCAGAAACTTACAGTAATGCTTTAGTGTAAGTATGCAGATAAATCTGAAATATATTCTTCCGAAACATATGATCATTGCTAACTTTGCACTAAGCTTCACATTAGAGAGTTTGTATTATCAGAATTGAAAATGTACCGTAACAGGTCTAATCCAACTTCAACCATCCTAATTAATATGGAATGCAGATTATCAATTAATCTGACTGTTATTCTCTGGATCAGTTAGGAAAAGTTTTTCTTATAAGATGTAAAAAAAAAAAAAAAAAAAAAGATACACGTCCTTCTGCTTTTACTCTCGCCGGCCACAGGGCGGCGCTCTTGCACATAGAGCGATAGCAGTGACCCGTTCAGAAGCGGTGCCGGTTGTCAACACTCAACAAACCTCGCACAGCTGATAAACATATTGTGAAATAGACAAAGCAAATTAAGAAACAGGCCACTGCAACGCTGAGGAGGACGCTAAAGGCGCTGGAGTCGAAGGATAACTTGTATCAAGGCTGCTTGAGGAGCTTGTCATTGTCTGCTAGTGGCAACAATCATCTCACCTGTGCATCCAGGTAAGTTAATGACTATTCTTCCGCATGTTCTCATTTAAACTTTGGAGTTTTTTTCCACCTGCCAAAAACGAGCTGGTTCTTCAAAGGTATTTCATGATCTCACAGACATTTCCTGGCTGCCAGGAATTATAAAATGTTTTTAGCTTTTTTTTTTTTGCTTTAAATCATTTACCTTTAAATAAACTTTAAAGAGACTAAATTTGTCAGACCGTGCTGGGCTAATTATAAATTGTACCTTAGCTGGCGCTGCAGCCGGCGCTGCAGCCGGCGCTGTGTCCGCCTTAGGCCCCTGAAATGGAAACGTATAGCACTTGAATTAAAGACAAATTACAATCCTAAACCAATGACACAACATAAGCCACTGGGCGTTTGCATGATGTCCTTTTGCCTGTTTGTTTACTCTGATTCTGATGTGCCATTGACATTAGACTTCAAACAATCAATCAATAAACCTGCTTCATGGAGACAGCACCAGCACCATACATGTCCCAGCTTATTCACTGATTCTTGGGTTAATTCTTCATTTAAGTCAGGTTTAAATCTTAAGTCTGGCTCCACAACACACAAGTTGAGCAATAGAGGTAAAAAGTAGAATGTGTTCTTACCGAGGCTGCGAGGATCAGTCCCACCAAACAGAGCAGTGTAAGCGCTCTCATCTTCATCTCATATGAAACTTATGCTTATGCTCATACACTTGTTTTATAGTGGTCATGTCAGTAGGTGGAGTCTGTTACTCTTCTGCCCTGCAAAGTGTGTTTAACTTCAGTTCTAGTCTCTAATTCTTGTTAATATCAAAGTCCAAATTAGTAGATTTGTTGACAAATGTGAAATTGTTTACTCCAACAAAGTCTGACCTCTGTTCCCTGTCTTTCACAAGTGCTCACATTTTGCTACTAGAAGTAAAAAAAATTAAAATCTCAAATTATAACAAAAAGTGCAAGTAATTAAATGTTGTTTCTAACTTTCTAAACTTTCTCTAAACTTTCCTCTGGTAACAAATGCTTTACTGTGGTTTGACACCAGAGGATTACTTTCAGTATTTTTAAAATTTAAAATGCAGATTTTTTTTTCTTTGTTGATTGAAACCGTCATCTTTCATTTGTGTTGTATATATTTGCAGTTATTTGAGGCACACATACATACATACTGAACAACAATATTTAAGGGTGCTGCCCCTGTATTTTTTTTTTTTCTCTGAGTTCTGAACAGTTTCTTACCTGGGTGTTTTCTCCTGCAGCTGGTGGGAACCCATGAGTATTTTCAATTGCCTGTTTGGTACCATTCCACTGAAGAGGAAAAAAAAATCAGTTGTCAGCTGTGTATGTATGTTAATTATTAGTTTGCTCTATGGAATTCAGTCTCCCTACCCCTGTTGTCTCATTATGTTGCTTGGGGTCTACTGGTGCCTGAAATAGAAAGGCATTGCACTTTAATTAGAAAATACATACAAAGGGACATATTCATCCTAATCCAGGGACATAAAAGTGGGTGTTTGCTTGTTCTTCCATGGTCATCAACTTTTGACCTTTTTTCTTTTTTTAAGATCTTCGACTGTCTTTTTTTTAATTAATAAAGTTAAATTCCCAAAAAGTAAAAAATTTAATATAAAAACTGGTTGGAAAACTGATGTTAAGCACGTCTATAATCATGATCATCCGTCCTAAAATGTTCAGTATACCAAATGTAGGCCTGCAAAGTAAAGTCATGTAGAAAGAACCAGAACATGGTGTTTTGCAGTAAAAAGGCAAAGTTTTAAGCAGTTACTGTCTGACAGAATTTTCAGTGTAAGTTGTGTCAAAATGAAAAGTAAAGTTCAGGTAATATTTAAACCACTTCATGCATACACACCATGTTCTGTCCAAATATTCCTACCTCAGGCTCAGTTGATGGTTTGGTTGTTGTGTTAAAGCCACTCTTATTTTCCAACGGGCTTTTTTCCCCTGGCTTTGACTGTAAATTAAATTTGAAAAATGATGATTTGAATGCATTTGTTATAGTAAAGCAACATTTTTGGCATTTTTTTTTTTTTTACAAAAGTTAAACCTAATTTTGAATAAGGATAATTAATTTTCTAGTGAAAGGACTAAGTAAACAAAAAGGTGGAACAAACCGAAAACTACAGAACGTTAGCGGTGAGTATTTATAATGAATACTAGTTATTTCCCTTTCAGTACAGTCTCCAGTCTTACCAAAGCAGCTGTTTTTATTGCTGCATAAATCAGTCCGGTCAAACAGAGAAGTGTGAGCCCTTTCATCTTGAAAATAAATTAACCTCCCATCTGCACATGTAACTGCTTTATAGTGTCAGTGTCAGGAGGTGGAGTTTGTTGAGTTTTGCGCTTCAGTTGTAGCTTAATATCAAAGTCCAGCTTGTTTTTATCTTTTTTATTGACTTTGTTAATCTGCTCCTAAAAGGACATTGACATTGGATTTGTTAGAAAGCCCTATAAGGTCAGTTAGACAAATTTAAATTTATAGAAGACCAGTCCATTCTAGAAGATATCTAAACGTTATTTCTGTAGCACGTTATTTCTGTAAAGTGTTTTACAGGAAGGAAAATGGAAACGGACAAAAAATATACGAAAGAATCAAGTGTACAACCCATTAAAAAAAACAAGCTGTAAAAGCCAAAGAAAACAGATGAGTTTTAAAGACATTCAGGGATTTTAACTTTTACAGAACAGTATAATGCAGAGCTGTGATGGATAAAACTGTTCATGTTCAACAGTGGCTCTGTGTGGCTCAAAGCTGTGTCAGGCTTGTTAGTGTGATCAGTTCATTGAGTTTAGATGTTCTTAGATTATTTTAGTTTAATAAGAAGAAAAATATTTTCTTTTATTTATTTTGCTTTTTGTTGTTGTGCTATGTCCTTTTGTCAGAGTAAGTGTTAACTTTGTTAAATGAGGGATAAATCAAGATGGTTTCATCTCTGTGGAACAGACCCAAAAACTGAAACCAAACTGGGAAATGATGGGAGATTTTCCACACAGTCTTTTTAATAGAACATTTAATGAAAAAAGAAGTTGCAAAGTGATTAAATTTCCTGGTGCTCCCTCATCCTGGCGGTGCTACTTCTCCATTAGGACACAAAATGTGTTTGTGTCTGCTGACTTGAGCCCTCTGCCATGTGTCATCTTTCATTTTTATATGTATTTCCCCGGAAACAATAAGATAAACAACATTTAAGTCAAATATTTGCAATTAATTTCGACACCCGCTTTTTGAAACATTAAAGTGCTCTGCCCCTGTATTTTGTTGTCCTTGACTTCTGAACATTTTCTTACGTGGGTGTCTTCTCCTTCTGCAGGTGATGGTGGGAACCCATGAGTATTTTCAATTGCCTGTTTGGTACCATTCCACTGAAGAGGAAAAAAATCAGCAAGACTTCACAGTGATGTAAGCATGTGATAAATTAATCTGAAGTTCACACTTCAGTTTGTATCAGACTGTTATATTTTATGTCTCCCACCTCACTTCTTTATGAAATTCAGTCTACCTACCTGTACTGTCTCGTTTTGTTGTCTGGTTTCTACTGGTGCCTGAAATTTAAAAATACATATATTTATAAATACGGTTATAAATACATATTTACCCTAATCCAGGGGCATAAATGTAGGTGTTTGCCAGTATTCAAACTATTGCAACAAGAGTAAAGAATTTTGTTGTAAAGTTGTATTTATTGAATACTGCGTTATCAGAGGCTGTCGTCGTGCTTATACCCCGTGCTCGGTCCGAACTTCCCTGCCACGAGTCAGTGCCAAATTTAGTACTTAAATTTAGTACCAATTATAATCTTGTACGTAACTGTCAAAATTGGGAAATTTAAATATGAAGTTGTTTGTAACATTTAAATATTTTACTGTGAAAACCAGCCGGTTTGTGCATGTTTATCAGTTCTCACCAATATAAAATAAAATATAATATATAAAATAATAGAAATTTGGCAAATTCAGTTACATTTTCTAAAATTCTATTTTCCATTTTTTAATGTATAATTAAAATTGTGGAATCATTTACACCCCTGCTTTCAAGGATGACTTCTGTATATGGTTTAACAAGTAAAATTAAAAATACTTCAGGTATTCAGATTACATTAGTGTATGTGGCTTCTTGGTGACTTGCAAGCAGTGGTGAAAGAAGTATTCAGTTTTTTTCCGTGTCTTGGAGAAATGTCTTGACTGTCATTAGAACAGATGGGACCAATCAACCCACCCCCTCAAACAACCCCAGCATGAATAGAAATTCAAGAACTCAGATTTTTGAATTTTCCATAACCTTTTCTTTTTCAACTTTTTTTCAAGCCTTAAATCTGGCATGATTAAACCCAAACATTGTGATGACAAAGTCTGCCCACCGTTGTTGAGTTGGTTGTTATGTTAAACCCGTTTGTATTTTGAAGTGGTGTCCTGCTTCCCCTAGGCCACTGAACCTGGAATTAAAAACAGTATTTCAAGGACATAATAGTGTTTGGATAGCATGGACACTGACACTGAATTTCAGACACAGCTGCTACATAATCAATAAATAGCATGATACATGCTGAAGTCCTCTACACGGGGTTCTCGAAAACAAAACATATTTCTACCCCTTCCTTTTAGTTGTACTAAAATGAAAACTGAATCCTGAGGCATGTAACCGCAGGCTTTGTTTAGCAGGTTAGAGAGAGAATAATTAATTTGCAGCATAAAAAGGAAACCTACAGATTTATTCTGACTACTTAAAGTTACATCCTTTTCATTGTCTTGTGAGATCAGCGAATCTGGGGAAAATCAGCAGTCTTACCTTCCTTGCAGTCGATAGTATAAGAATTAATTCCACCAAATAGAGTAGTGTCAGCCCTCTCATTCTGAACATAGATTAGTTTCCGGTCTTCACATATGCTGGCTTTATACTTTACACCTACTTCAGTAGGTGGAGTCTTGGTGGAGACTGTTGTGCAACCAACTGTAGTGTGCATGGTGAAGTTACTGGAAAATACAGCTGTAGCCATGAAATGTTTTTACATTTTACAAAATGTTAAATTATTATATTAAACTTTCAGACAGGCTCTGGGCATGTGTCTGGTGGGCATGCTGGGTAATCCATGCATGTATGTTTTACATACAAAAATTTGAATCTGTAACTAGAGTAAATAAAGCTGACAGAAAATGTATAAAGCAAATTACTTAACTGTAGCTTAACTGAAGTTTTTTACTGAAGTACAGAACTTGGAGAAATATACTTAGTGACTTTCCACCTTTATAATTTCATGAATTCACCTTTGGGGAAAAAAAAAAAAGTCCTCAGGTGAGACAGTGCGGGTGCGCGCTCTGCCACTTTTACCAAGACTGTGCACGCGCGGTCGCGGTGGGTGGTTGCCATGGCGCTGATTAGAAAGCGCAGACGGTAAACTGAACAGAAACGATGGACTGGAGCTGAAAGCGGGAGGCGAAGTGACCCGTTCTCACCTGAAAACCTCACGTCCGAGTAGTTCAGGTGGCTGTAGTTATTATATTGGCACAGTCAGACCCAGGTTGTGATTCTCGGGCCGTCGGTTTAGCTCCGTGTCCGAGGTGATATGAAGGCCCACGGCAGTGATGTCGGGGTGTTTGTCCGGATCAGACCAACCGACAGCTTCGCTCAAGGATTCATTGAATGTCTTCCTGATGGGCAGGTGAAAATCCGAATTTTAATTCAAGCCATTAGTGAGAGAAGCCAGTCGGTATTTAACTAAAACTCTAAGTTATAGAGACTTCGAGGTGATTAAAATCAGAAACAGCCGTTTGTTTTCTTTGCTGGAGGTTGAAAATGAATCTTTATACCAAAGACATGCTACACAAATACAGGCTCTTGTTTCTGAATCTTGGTTAAATTATTATTATTTTTTTTTTTTACATTAAATGATGTTTTGACTTGTCATGGTAAACAAAATGCACTGGTGCAGTTAGTTGCAGTAATAATAGCTGCACTCCCTGTAGGTATCTAGTCCCAGGGTCCTGATATTATGCACATGCTTGCTCACTGGAATGGATTTTTTTTTCTTGTGCTTAAAATTAATATGTGCATGTAGTAGTGTATACTCATGACTTTTTTTTTGTGTCTTGGCCTTCAGACTGTGAACATCTATCATAGAAAAGACTCCAGAAGGGGACGGCCGAGCTCCTGGTCCTTCCAGTTGGATGGGGTCCTGCAGGATGTGTCCCAGGAGGAAGTGTATGCCCGAGTGTGTCGACGGGTGGTGCAGGGAGCACTGGATGGCTATAATGGTAGATCTCTTTCTCTACACCAAACCAGCAGTGCATAGTGAAGTAACTTATTTAACTTCTAGTAAATGAGTAATAGTTTTGTTAACGGTGCTGTGTTGTGTTTCTACCAGGCACTGTGATGTGCTTTGGGCAGACAGGTGCAGGAAAAACCTACACCATGACCGGGTCCACAGAATCATACAGGCAGAGAGGAATGATTCCTCGGGCCCTTCAGGAGGTACCTCTCATCTTGTGAAAATGTTTACCTCTAAAACACCCTAACTTCTCCGCTTCAATAAATATTGTTTTTAAATCTCTCACATGGTATTCAGGTGTTTCAGGAGGTGGAGAAGAGGACTGAGCATTCCTTCTCAGTGAACCTGTCCTACCTGGAGATCTACAATGAGACCCTCATGGACCTGCTGTCTCCACTGCAGGGTTCACCTCACCTGTCTCCTCGGGGGTTGGTGGTGATGGAGGAGCCAGGCAGAGGGGTGTTCATCAGAGGTCTGTCTCTTCACCCAGTTCACAACGAAGAGGAGGCACTCAACCTGCTGTTTGAGGTGTGTTGCTCCTTGATTTTACCAGCTATTAAAATCTTATGGTCCTATGATTTTCTTATGGCTGTGGCCTCCACAGTCACCAGACCTGAATCCAGTAGAACACCTTTGAGACGTGGTAGAACAGGAGACTGGCAGCGTGAATGTGCAGCTGATGAATCTGCAGAAATGATGTGACGCTGTCATGTCAACATGGAGCAGAATCTCAAAGGAATGTTCCAACATCTCCTGGAAAACATGCTACAAAGAATTGAGGCTATTTTGGGAACGTTCCCAATAAAGGTCTTGGTTTTTCGACGGTTTTTCTTTTATTCCTATTTAGTTCTTATGTTTCCTAATCAGCATTAGTTGACAGGAGTGGGAGCACTGTAATATCCATGAGTTTATGGATGAATAAGTTGAAAGGTGAGCCTTGACAGAGCTGTTCTCTCCTTACTCAGGGCGAGATGAATCGCATTATTGGCTCTCATGCCCTGAACAGGAACTCCTCCAGGTCCCACTGTATCTTCACTGTGCATATACAGGTATTGGGTCCAGTTACCTTAATGGTTTACTATATTGTTAATTGTAGTTTTGATGCTCAGGCCCATTTTCTGCATATTTTGTTCTGATTATTCATCATTTTAAGCAGGACAAATGTCTTTCTTTATTAGTCTCACTCATGGACCTTATCTGATGCCAAGTACGTCACCTCCAAGCTGAGTCTGGTGGACCTGGCTGGGTCTGAGAGGCTGGGAAAGACTGGGGTGAGTTTGGGAATGTTCACTCTTAACACTTAGAAAACATCTTTGACCCTGTGGAAAAAAAGGAACATGTCTCTCTGTACGATTTGTCTTATATCTTCACCTTTGTGTTCCTTCAGTCAGAAGGTCTGACGCTAAAAGAAGCCACATACATCAACAAGTCGTTGTCGTTCCTGGAGCAGGCCATCCTGGCTATGGCTGACCGTCGCAGAGACCATGTCCCCTTCAGACAGACTAAACTCACGCATGCCCTTAAAGATTCACTGGGTGAGACAGCCAGGCCTTCAGTTCCCTGATACGTGACTCTCTGTGGTCCTTTGCTGTGTAGTAAGACATTATGTATTTGTTTTGTTTTTTTTTTTGACAGGAGGAAACTGCAACACTGTGCTTGTGGCCAACATCTACGGTGAGGCTGCACACATAGAAGAAACAGTAAGGAGTGATATAAACAAAAAGCCTTCTTCTTTTATTGTACATGTTGTCATTTTACCTCTGTATGATCATTTCCATTCTTTGCAGCTCTCTACGCTTCGCTTTGCGAGCAGAATGAAATGTGTCCGGACTGACCCTGCAGTTAATGAACACATGGATCCAGCTGTGAGTTGAATACATGGGTAAAAATTTGTATTATTTTAGTTTACAATCTCTGTTGTGCTGTCTGTGTCAGTCATCAGACAACAGTGATCTCATTAAAATCTCTTGTGATTAGCTTCAGATCAAGAAACTTCAGAAGGAGGTACAGATGCTTAAAGAGGAGCTGTCCATGTACAATACACTGGTGAGTAGAGCCAACAGGAAAATAGTGAGGCAACACATTGTAATTTATTAATTTGTTATGGTCATGGTTTACTGTTAAAACTTGTATTGAGATAGCTCAAAATTTACAGTGAACACCATAACTCCAATCTTCTATTGTAATGCTTGATAACAAGCTGCTGGTACTGTGAGCATTAAGGGAATTTAAATGTCTGCCTTTCATCTCCCACCAGGTGAGGAGGCCGAGCATCACATATGAGCCGTTGTCTGAAGCCCAGCAGGCTGAGATCAACAGCCAGGTTCAGAGGTACCTAGATGGAAGCCTAGAGGAAATCAGTGTGAGGACAAAGAACCTAGCTATTAATATTTATTATTAATTATTATCTAACAGACCAAATTTTGGCTTGGAGACGTCCCTTAAAGGCTTTCATTTTCTGTCTGCGTGACACCTAATTACAGATCACAAGTATCAGACAGGTCCAAGCAGTCTTTGCCCGGTTTAAGGTCGCTGTGCAGTGAGTATCCCCTACCTTCAAAATACACTGTGTATGTGGGCAAATTCTGGAACAGTGCTGTATTTGTAAATGCCAAGTCATTAAGCATGTTTACTTTTGTGTGTGTGAGCAGAAAACAGGAGCAGAAGGTGAAGGCTCAGCTATGCCAGACCTACAACTTGGTGAAGAAAGACCAAAATGCTAACACATCTGCCATAAAGGTCAGTCAGCGTCTGAGTAAGGTCACCTCATGGAAACGAGCAGTCTTTTGCGCCAGTGACAGGCCTGTTAAGTGAACAACTCATTGTGACAGAGCTTTGATTGGATGTTGCCCTGTATACTCTTCAGGAGTCTGACACCACAAGCAGCACTGAGGGTGTGGAGGCTGGCGGCTTCGGGGTTTCTGCTGAGTCACAGAAACAGACCCAGCGTCCGAGTTCCACCAAATCCAAAACAAAGAAGTCCAAGGATAAACAGAGGTAAGTTCACATTTTAGACTGGAACCAGTAAATTGTGCTGATACTCAGTGTCTCCTCTTAGTTTCCTCTTGAAGCTTTGTACATGTACATTTCTTTGAAATCAAAGCTCTTAACTGAAATTGAATTGACAGTGGTAAGAAACTCAATTAATGTACTTTAAAGCCCTTAACACCTCACTGCTGCAGTCAGCGTCAGCGTCCTTCTCCGAGTCATGACGACTTACTTACTGCATGTCTCACAAACAGACAGACCTCAGACCTGACACAGACTTTGCCTTAAACTTAAACTAGACTACTTTCTGGGATACAACAGACATTTAAATGAATTACAAAAACATGTTAGACAGAACTTAACAGTTGAATGAATAAACACCTCCCTCCTAAGTCCTGTTATTGACCCGATCAGATCAATATCTAATGTGGCCGACATCCGCCGGATTGGTTGCCGCCTTCATGACTGGATGTTAAGTGCACTGGTTTGGTTTTTCTAACCACACATTCAATGTGATTATTCAGCCAAAGCAAGAGGCAGGGAGAAGGAAGTCCTGTTTCAAAGAAGCAATTGGAGAGTGTCTCCAAATCAAAGCTGAATTCTGTCCAGATGCCTGAGAGGGAACTGGAGTCTCAAGAACTAGACACTGAGAGCCAGGACACACAGGAATCACAGCTGCCTGGCAATGAACCCTGTCACCCTGAGTAAGTAGATCTAATGAAATCAAATCTGTTAAATGTTCAGCTCAGTTATCAGAGGTCCTAGAAATGGAATGAGCTCATTGTTTTATAAATTTTCTTCCCAAAACTTTGCCCTCTGTGCCCAGGTCTCCTCCACCCAAAGCAGAAGCATTTGAGGATTTTAAGTTGGGACAAGGCAGCAAGATCAACTGCATCCTTAAGGAGAACAAGGCTGTGCTGCTGGAACGCCACAGTCTTCTTCATCAGCTCACTGAGGAGGTCAACGCTGTCAAGAGAGAGATCGACTGCACGGCGGCTGCCATACAGCAGCACAAGCAGATAGGAGAAACCTCAGGTGCTTCACTTCTCTTAATGGCTCTGTGTAATTTCATAACGTCATTAATGTGAGGACTGTAAAATTAAAAAACGTTTTTGATTCTGTTTTTCTGTAAAGGTCAGTATTTGGTTGCAGAGGAGGAGCCAGATGCCACTTTATTGGTGCAGCTCAGAGAGCTGAAGGCCGTGTACCGGAAGAGGTATGAGGCACTGCACAGCATCAAGGCAGAGGTCAACTACTGTCAGCACCTCGTGGATCAGTGCAGGGTGCGCCTGCTCTCCGGTCAGTTCGCTAAAGTCTTTTCTATAAGCTGCCTCCCTGAGAGCGCATTAAGATCTTTGTTACATCAGAAGACAGTTGGGGTTACTCAAAAAATGATTCCTTGTATGTGTCCCAGAATTTGAGACCTGGTATAAGAAGACTTTCCTGTTACCTGAGGAGGTGCTGGACATACCTCTGGATAAGACCCTTGCACAAGTGAGTCTGTTGTGCACTTATTAGATGTGTAATCATTACTGTTTGGCAAACAATGTATCTTGCAAATATTGCAGGATACATAACTGGAGTAAAAAGTTGTCACCAAACTGTGGTAATGAGTTTTTATTATGCGCTTCGCTGATTTCCTTAGAGAGAGGGTAACCAGCAGCAACAGCATGAGCTTCTTACTGAGAGCCCCAGTGCCGAGTCCTTCTACACCGCTCGCAGCAGGACGCTGAAACGGGTGGGTCCTTCTTGAATGATTGTTTTTCCTCATTTTGAAGCAAATTCAAAATATTGTTGCTCATAATCTGTTCATGCTAACAATTAATTACCCAGTAAATATCTGTTAACCCCCCCCCCACAGAGGAAGAGCAGGGTGCCGTCCTGTACTCCGGTGCAGAGGAACTCGACTTCAGGGTCCAGACAGAGAAGACTCCTTCCAATTCTACCTGCTACTTAAGTGAGTGTTATGTACAAACTAATCCACGAAATGTGCTAAAAGTGGAGTGTACTGGTGTCTAGTCCACCTAGTACCTTAAACATCTGCATTGTAGTTTGTAGAACATTTACACATCAAACAAGCATAGAAGACACTACACAATAAATCAGCTTCTTAAATGAAAAGTAAAATTTATTATTCCTGAACCACAAAATAGACTTCTTTGGTTGTACAAATTCACTAGTTACAGTCTTGTATGAGCTCTAACCCTTGACCCTAGGACTTCTGACCCTTCCCCTCCAACCTCCGACCTATTTGCAAGTAAAAGCCCCCAAACAGAACTCAAGACAAAAGAATAAACACAAAAACTTGAAACACTGCATTAATAATGTAGTGAAACCCATCTGAAAAAAAATTACCTACTGCAAGTTAAAAAAAAAAGATATCAGCCATTGCAAATGTTATCAAACAAACTGAATTTCAGTCAGTGAGCACAACATGGAAATCTATAATTAGAAGACCCTACTTTAAATTAACACAAATGCTACTATGCTGTGATTCTGCAAAAATACCCATCAGATACCTAAACTGACAGTACGTCAAGCAGTGAGCTGAATGTCTGAATGAGATCAATATCTTGAGAGGGATTTCTGATCGGTTCTGCCTCTCACCGCTCTCCCATTAACAAACCAATATACATGCAGAGAGCATCCCAATACCAAGCCTGTCCAAACCCACATACATCAACAGTCCAGGCACTCGCTTGGTCTAGGTCAAGACTGGCTCAGTTTCAAACCCAAAGTTTGCTTTCCTTTCAGTATTTGTACATTATTCACACAATAATAAATGATTTTTCAGTGGCATCAGATTTAAATTAACCATAGACAGAAAAATAAAACACCTGCTACCTTCACGTCACTCTGGATTACTTCCAGATAAAGCAAGGATACAAATTAATGATTCACATTGATAAAATAAAAAACAACACCCTAAACAAGGCAGGGTAAGTACCGTTAATTAGTACATGATGCTTAAAAAAAAGTGTGTTCCCAAACTTTAATATTCTGAACTTTTGCATGTCTGTAAAACTGCCTGCTCAATGCTGCTGTCGCCTCCAGTGTGGTCAAAGTCTTTACAGGGGGAATGTAACACAGAATAAACATCTGGACAGATGTGCTTTTGGAGTCTGCTGAGATAAGAGTCAGAAAGATTTTAGTATGACCCATTACCGCGTTAAGATGCTCATGTGCAACAGTTTTTGTCCAAGCAACCTAATTTGTAGATATGCTCGCTTCAGAAAGCCCCTGGTAAATTCAGAAGTGTTTAGGAAGTAGATTTAATGATAAAGTAATACGCAGTTCATTAGTTCAAAGCTTTGTCTTCAACACTTGTAACTATCATTTAAAATGTCCTCTTAAAGCCAAAAGGACAGGATGGGTTAAAACAGTGTAAAGTAGAAGGCCTTCAATTTGAGTAAAATGGTAAAAACAATAAATTAGTTAAGATATATGTTCTTAAAAAGCTGATCAGTGGCAGTGCAAAAACAATATGTAGTTTTTTTTTTGTTTCTTTTTTTTTTTTAAAGCTCTCCACAATTTGTGACTGTGAAGGTAGCAGGATGTCCCTCCTCAATTAATATATACACTCTTCTCTGCCCAAGTCTCAGGAAACCCCTGACATTTTACAATCTAGTCACTGAAAGCCTAAAAATATCATTGAAGAAGTTAGTATAGCTATGACCCATTTCTTTTCTCTTCCAGTATTTAAAAACAAAAAAACAAAATCATTGAATCGTGATAAAAAAACAAAACAAAACAGAACTAAAAACTTTGTCACTTCTTGTTAAAATAGATCAGCTTCTACCAGGCAAACAGAATGTAAGTAGCAATCCTAGCTAACCACACTAGCTCTTTCTTGCCCTTGAGGGACTGTAGAGCAACTTGCCAACTCACCCGCAGACTGTAAAGGCAAGACTGGCACGCAGGATATAAGTGAGTGTGTATGTGTGGCGACTATCAGCTTCGTAGTCTCTGCAGTGGTTACATATGGGAGTTAATCTCGCTCTACTGACATTGTGTGTAGTGTTTAGTGACTCTGCACCTCCTGTGGATGCACCTGTGTGTTTGCCAGTGTTCCACAGCTTATGTAAATGTGTGTGTTCTTCTCTCAGTGTGAGGTGTTACGTGGGCACGGCGGTTTCCAGGCTTCGGCGACCCTGCCTCAGTTTGCGCTTGTTGCTGTACAAAGCCATCTCCTCCAGGGCTGAGGTGGCAGGCAGTGGAGTGGGAACCTCGGCCTCGAGGTTTGTAGTGGGCCCTAGGAAGCAAGAAGACAGAACAATTTCAAATCACAATTGCACTTTCAAGCTGCTGAAGTTAAGCTCCTTTTCACTTGACATTCAATTCTCAACGCTATCAGTGGAGAGGAAGAAAGATCAGGGCAAATTCCTGTACAGCATTCGACTGTGGAGAAAGTGGATGGATCCCTTAAACCTGCGAGAGAAGCCCCACGTTCAAATCAGCAGCTGGAAACAAGCAGGACCCAAAAGTGCTGAGCAGAAAACTAAAGCACCAAGTGACTGTATGTTTAAACCTGAATCCTCAGTGGACTCTGCGTTCAAACTCACAGCAAGAGTCACCGTCATTAATGTTACCTCAAGAACCAATCTGCAGCCCCTTAGTTAAATTATTTCATGTTTACATGCACTTAAAACAGAAAGTATCTCTGTGGCAGCACAGCAGCTGGATGAAAGTAAAGATAATTACATGAAGCAGTGTACCCTTATTTTTAAAGTTATTCTATCCAAATTCAGACAAACGATACCTAACACAAGAAACTTCTTTAAGCCTAAATGAGTCAGTTTCCTCAACTGGACATTGACAGGAAACACTGTGCTGTCAATACAAAGCCTGTCCTCAAAAAACAGGAAGCAGCATCTTACAGTTAGCGTCCACTAGTTTCATTCAAGCTTTAAACAAACTCATGCACACTCTGGATCCAGGTTAGTATGAGATCATTAGCTGAGACACAACAAATCTCTTCCACTTC
Organism: Toxotes lorentzi; assembly: GCA_037833715.1. NCBI lineage: Eukaryota > Metazoa > Chordata > Actinopteri > Toxotidae > Toxotes > Toxotes lorentzi. The sequence goes on from JBBMJY010000013.1 coordinate 4,787,252, forward strand.
GCTCTTGATATCAGTTGCTGCTTCATATCAGGTTGGCACCAGCAGGTGAAGCACAGCTGATAAACACACTCGTCTTAATACCTGAGCCCACGGCTATGCCACAGTTTACCACACAACAAGCAGGTTAGAGCATAAATCCACAAACCAACACACACACACTCCTCACACGTTCCCTACATCCTCAGCCATACAGTGACGCAGAGCCACAAACACATGCACACAGGATCCTACCAATAGGAGCTGCTTATCCCAGGTAGTCACCTGAATCGAAGGGGATAGGAGAAATTGTGGTAATGAATGTGTTACTATTTATCTACGCACATTTTTCTCACTTAAAGCTTTCACAAAACCTAGTTTCCTAGTTTTCATTCAAACTGAATATCTCCAGTTCTCACCTGGGTTGCTGGAGCCATCGTCGATGAACTGCATGTCGTCGACTGTGTCAGGGGACTGGAAGAAAAGAAAACAGAGTGAATAACAGAGCGGCGGGGGCCTCGTAGTAACCTGTATCCCTGGGGAAGCCACCACCATTAGCGGAACTGGCAGCGAGGGAGACGGTGAGGCGATGTGGCAGCCACTCACTGCTGGTTTAGCCGGCAGCAGCGCATCTGTCAGAGACAGAAGCCAGAGTACCTCTATTAAACTACTCCCCCAGGAGAGACTGGCATGTTAAAGGAAAAGGGAGGTTAAGTTAGGTCATCAGTTCCGGGGTTTGTTGTGTAGCGGGGGCACATCCACAAAGAGACAGTAAACAGCAACAGTACAGCACTGACAATGCACCAGTGTCACCAATTTACATACCAGTAATGTTATTTGGTTAATTAGACTTTCCCTTGTTTCAGAGTCTGGAAGCTGGTTCTTCTGCTTCACATAATGGTTACCACCTTACAAACACCAGCACAGAGGACAGGTTCAGACTTTTTCAAGTCCTTCTCAGTGAAATACTCACATGCCCTCATGTACACTGACAGAGTTATTAGCTGCTGTAGTCATTTCTTATTACTGGCCATTAAGTGATACCTTCACACTGACACAGACCGCTCCTCATATTAACTTCAGTAGTGCCTTTTTCACAGAACTGGATTTTGTCTCATTTCTTACACTGGAGTTATTCAGTGAAGGGAATATTTCAATGCCAATATGAACAGGAGGAATAATTACAGTGACAAATAATTCTTTCAATATGCAAATAGGCAGGTGAGTATTGTATTAAAATAAATCAGAAAAACTTGAACCACTCCTTCAAACAGTACTTCTGTCAAGTCGTGCAGGAACCTCAAACAGAACGCAAACACACTTACGTACAGTAACGGCAATTCAGTTACACCCACCAGAGGGAGGATCTGAACACAAACTAAACCAACAACCAACCCTCACAAGAGCCCCACACTCTGGAGCGCAGACTGACACTGTGACACAACCACAGATATTTGACCACAAAAAAAAGAAAGAAAGAAAGACCACTTCCAGACATGCTCTGCTCACTCTCCAGCACCATTCCAGGATTCCTCTGCTTCCCCTCCCATCTCTTTCTCCACACAAAGAGGAAGAAGTGAACTATTTCACACAAACCTACACAAAACTACTGAAAGTGCAGGAGGAGACCCTTCAGCAGATCAGTGTTTGAAAAGCAAGAGTGTGAGAGGAAAGATTACGGAGGACATGTTACTCCTCTGTCTGACGTGCAGCCCATGCGTGGAACAAGACAGCTGATGGACGTGAATGTGAGAGTGGATGAGATGCAGAGTTTGTGGCCATTTTCCCCCGGAACCAACTCTGGTTAGTGGGAACAGAAACGTGTCTGCATCTCTGCAGATGGTGAGTGTTACCGTCTGTGACTGATTAGTTAGCTGAGAGAGAGATGGGATGCTCTCATATGTGTGAGTGGTAAGGGTGAGACCAGAGAGAGGGCGAGGCAGGATGGGAGGAAGGAGGGAGACCCAGTGCTGATTTTGTGTGCCATTATTTAAAGTAAAAGTCTGTCTTCATTGAGTAAGTGAGAGTTAGTGAGCCACAGTGCTATAATAGTGCAGAACAGACAGTACTGATCGATCACTGAGCCACAGCTTGGACTGAAGTTGCACTGACGCCTCTTGATTAACAGAGAAACTAGAGGGGGGAGGCAGCAGGGAAAGCCACGGGGAAGGGAGGAGGCCGTGGATGGGTGGGTGGGGCCTCAGCATGCAGCCAATACCTGGATGTCGTATACGGGTTTGGAAGAAGGAATGGCAGCAAACTGTCGGTAGTCAAACTTCTTTGACGACAGGGACTAGAAGGATAGTAAACAGGGATGAGCAGAGGTCAAGGGAGAGGGAGAAGAAAAAGAGGGCAAAGAGGAAGGAGGAGGGGGGACAAAGAAAAGAGCAGAGGAGGAAAGGTCGGAGAAGGGATAAATAAGAGGAAAAGGGTTGAGGAGATGGAAAAAGGGGGGGCAGGAGGCAGAGAGGCTAATGGGTGATTCACACAGCGAGCTGTGGCATATAGTGGGAAAGCAGTGTGTGTGTTCTCAGCTCTGATTGGCTAGAGTGACAATGAGCAAGATGATGGATTAGTGTCAATGTGTTTTGAAGCAACTCTACGTCTGCCTTTTTCCAACTTGTAAACAAACAACCTCATTTGTTGCCTTTATCAAATAAAGCTCCTTGGATGGAAACTGCAAAGTCAGTGTTACAGCTTTGTTCAAGTATCTGATGATTCGAGCTCTCCAAGTGCGTACAATGGATACGGTAAACCGTCCACAGTGACACAACAAAGGCCAGTGAAACAATAAGTCAAAATCAAACTGGAAATTAAGAAGAGGGTAAAAAGGTTTAGTACTCACGAGCCTGCCCGGTGAAGTTACTCCTCGAGGACTGAGCTCTGTCAGAAAAATAGAAAATGTGAAGTTAGATAAGAAAGCCAAGGACGGGTAGGAACGGAAGATCAAGCCTGAGATTTAATTTGCTTGTCAGTAAATAGAGATTTATTTGTCATACTTTTCAAAATAAAAGTTACAAAAAAAAAATTATCAAGAGAAACATGAAATGAGTCTTGATAAGTTTCATAAAAATTTCAGTTGAAGATTGTGGTGCTTCTGTATAAAAAAAAAAAAACCCTTGTTATTAAGTACAAGATGTTTGTCATGTGAACACCTCTGTGCCTTTAGCTTCCTACCTTCCATAGGTGTGGGAGAGGGTGTGGGGGCAGGCGAGGGCGACTCTGTCAACTGGTCCAGCGTCCCGCGTTTCTTCCCGTCCCGAGATTTGGCAATGACCATCTGAGCCTTCAGTGCATCCTGCTCCAGAGACTTCATTCTACAAGAGAAACGACCACCGTCAGATAAATGACAGTAAAGGAAGGAAAATGAAAGCCTTAAAAGAAATAACGATACAAAGATTGAGAGGCACACACCACTATGGTGGGTGCAGTGCCAGTCACTACTAATTGTGGGTGCTCCTTGTCCTGGTTTGCTGTGACAAACCAGTTTAATTTCATTGCACAATATAATGGGAGGCATTCCAGGAAAAGGACTACCTACTGCTAGTAGGCTTACCCTTAACTCACAAATAGCTTGCAAACTTACTGCAGGCTGTGTGTTAGTACAAGTAATAGTGTGAAAAATCAAGAGAACAGCAAGGCACAAATGAAAATGAGTGCTGCAGAGAGGGAGACGACAAGACAGAGGACAGAGAGGAAGAGGAACCAGAGGAAGCTAGAAATGGAAACAGCAAAGACGTGCAGAAGCAAGACAGCACTAGAAAGGCAGTGGAAGCACTGTCACAGTGTCATAGCTGCGAGTGCTTGGACCTTTCTCAACTTGGCCTCTAGCAAAATACCCCAACGCCAAAGCACCCCAGCACACCCCCACGATGCCGTGCGTCTGGCCCTGGTGGCTGGGGCCGTGGAGCAGACCTGAGCTGGGAGGCTGCGGAGGAGGAGGAGGTAGAGGTGGGGGGCTGGGGGGCCGCGGCTGTGCCCTGAGATGCCCTCACTCGGGCCTGGTAGAGCCTCTTAGCCAGGTCCTGCTCATACTGCCTAACATCCTCCTCTAGGCCGTAGGGCCTGTGCCCACGAGGCCCCAGGGAGGGGGAGGAAGAGGGTGAAAGAGAGGAGGGGAGAGTGGGATGAAAAGTACACCAGGATGAAGGAGAGATATGAAGAGGAGAGGAAGGATGAAAGGAAGGAAAGGCACACAGAGAGAGAGAGAAGAAAACCAAAGAATGGAAGGTAAAACACCCACACAATTAAGAGAGCCAGAAATGATAAATAAGATTTTAAAGGCTTTTTCTTTTCTAGACTTCGATTTTAAACAATAAGAGAGAGGACGCACACTGACCACACAAACACACAGGATGCTGTTGTCACAACACACAACCAAATGTGAACTCATATTTGGGCTGACTGCACATAAATGGAAAAACTGAATCCTGTCAGTGACCAGATTGACAAACTGGTCATTAACCCTCTTTGCTTTGGTGCATCAAAGAACATTTTACACATTTAGTATTTACCTTTTAACTGTAGGCTCAAGCCTGAGTATTATATCAACATTAGACACAACACATCTATTTACTCATGTTCTCCACGTGCCTCCGTCCACCAGTGTTTTCATCCTGGTCAAGGTTTAAATCATGTGTAACCTGTAACCCTTCGAAAACAATCTGAGTCGGTCGTCATTAATAAAGAGAGACGTGTGTGAGATTTAGCCTTTTTTAACACAAAGTGCTCAAAAGTTAGTGGTTCAAAAATAAATGGACAAAAACCTCTGCGGTCACTGACTGCCTGAAGTCTGCGACCCACAGACATCCGTTCCGGTTTCTTGTTCCATAATTTTAATAATTAGAGGTTGATTTTTAAAATTTTTTTTTCATCAGCCCAGAGAACTTTGTTCCATGCTTTTGGAAACTGCAGCCGGGTCTTTCTGTATCTCTAAACTGCACGAGTAAACCCACTTTGGCCTTGAAAGAAAAATAAAATAAATCAGGTGGCATAACTAATCGGAGACGCTGTAGAGAATGTGTCAGAATGTGTGAAATGGATATTTTACCGTGCTGCTCTCCACATGGCTCTCTTCTCTGCCTCCAGGGCTCGTTTCTCAGCAGGGGACAGGTCCTTGTCCGGGGCCACAGCCAGCTCGGGGCTCTGCATACGCAGTCTCTCTTGATGTCTGCGCTCTGCTTTGGCTGTGCGGATGGGGGCCGCCGACTCCCCGGGATACACTGGGATAAGACTGTCAGGACAGAGGAGGAGAAATGATGACTACAGAGACAAAAACACACAGACACACTCACAGCTGTGATTCTGTTCATTATCGTTACCCAGTCATGGAGTTGGGCCTCTGCTCCAGCCTGAAGCTGTCCTCCAGTGAATTCCTCTGAGAGTCACCCTTACCATCAACAGAGGAAGGTCTGCACACAAGAAGAACAGTTAGCTGAAGAAATAAAAAAGAAAGAAAGAAAAATGACGCATAAAGCAACAACAATATACAGTTTCTTACCCTGAGCTGCCACAGTAGCTCGGTGGTGTGATGTTGTAGCAAGGCGGTGTGGAGCACTGCTGAGATGGGGTGGATGCTGGCTCCACCTTATACTCCACTCCATCCAGCAACACCTTGCCAGTGGCCTTCATCTGAGCCACCTGCTTAGCCAGGTCCTCCTCCTCATCCTCCTCATCTTCATCCAGCAGATACTCCTGCGCCCGCTGATCAAACTTCCTCTCTGAGGTGAGATGAAGAGACAGGTCACAACAGGTCAGACGTTTTTGTTGGTTATTATAGTGTGAGATGTTAAAGGAGATGCAGCGAAAACGTACCTTCTTCCTCCCTCATTTTCTTGAGGTCATCCTCTCCGACAAGAGAGACTCGCGGTTTGGGTTTTTCTGGAGTCTGCTGCTTCACGTCGATCTCAAAATACTTCTGTCTGTCCCTGAAAGAGCGCTGCTCTGGGCTGTCCTTACCACCAGGAGAAGGACTCTGCAGGGTTACAAGAAAAATGAATGACAGAATACAGAATGATGAAGCTGTGAATAGATCTAAGCACCTGAAGCACCAGGAGTATGCACCAATGAGAGAACAGCAAAACAAAGGCCAACATTTGATGCTAAAAAGTTGATTTTTATTCCTGTTTGCGTTGTTGCAGAGCCATTTGTCAAAAGAGCAGGGGCGATCACAAGAGATGCCACAGAAAAAAGTGTTTCTGCGTAACCAAGAAGGAAGAGAAAAACTTCAAACAGAACCCAGCACCATTGAGCTCATTCAAGGTCAATCAACTGGCAGTCCCATTATCGATTAAGCAGCCGACTGTCTCCCAGTCTACGAGAGCAGAGACACCACCACCACTCAAGCCAGGCACACCACAGCCCAGATGAAGAACAGGGCTGCCCCTGCTGTGGCGGAGGTGGTGGGTACCTGCAGGTCCACTGAAAGCCTGGAGAGGCGAGGCACTGCTGCCAGGCTCATATACTCCCGACGGTCAGATGCGAGGGAGGGCCGGGGGGTGACCATGCCGATCAGACCCTTACCATCTCCCTCCTGACCCTCTATGTCATCATCAAACACCTCGTTGTTCAACTCAGGCTGAAAAGGCCACAAAGTCTCATCACCACGCTGTCAGACTAAGAGGCAGTTTTGTTTTTTAAGTAACTACAGCAGACTTCAGGCAAATACGGTACAACAGACAGCTGTGGATATAATTTTTCTGGTAGATATGTTTACTCACCTCTGGAGAGGGATGCTTTGGGTGGAAATTGTTCCTTATGCCATACAGGTCCTGTTGGGCAGAGCAGGAAATAAGCAGAGTGTTACTGTGTGAACTGAAGGAGCCTCGGACTCAGGGAAAGACAGATACAGAGCAGGCAGACTGATTAGCAGTTGGGATACGACACATAAAAGAGGGTTGTATATTAGTACACGAGCCACACATGGATGGATGAATGAATGAATCAAGAGTCAACACCAGCTCGACAGATGATGGCACTGGAGTACAAAAACCAACGATGAAGGCATTCCACACGTCACAGCACGTCACAGGCCCCCCGACACAGTGCAGGCTCCTTACAGGACAGCCTGCTCCAGTCAGGCGGGGGCGGGGCGAGACCAACCAGTCAGCAGAGCATGCTTGTGTCGAGACCCGGGCGCGTCCGGGCAGTATGGCCTACCTGCGGAGGCTCCAGCACTGCCAGTGAGCGAGGCACGGCGGCAAACGCCTTGTATGCCTGCTTGACATTCATGGGGAACTCGTCAGGCGAGGTAGGGGAGGGGGCACGAGGCTGCAGGGGGGAGGACGGGAGGGGTGGGGGTGGGCGGGGCATGGAAGGTGGGGTAGGTCCATATGGTAAAAGGAGGCGAGGGGCAGAAGAGGAGGTAGGGAGGACAGACAGACACAGACATGGAGGAGAGGGTAGACTATGAAAAAAACTAGCAAAGTTGAAGGAGACTGTGGAGGAGAACAGGTGAAGAGCATGGCAGCTGGTTTCATGTGAGAGAGGAGGGAGTATGCCAGAGAAAGACAGACAGTAGGGCTTGGAAAGTTCAAAGCCATGACAGATTTTTCTGTGCGAGCTCCTTTGTGAAACTGTCAGGAAGATGTGGGATGAAATCACAGGTCTGTCGTTATTTACCAATTCAGTTAGGCTGTTTGCCAAAAGAAGAAATTAGTGAACATTTCAGAAGGCTGCAACCATGAGGAGTTATGTTTGATTCAGGAGCTCAGAGTCGGGTTGGATGCTCCATTTGCAGGCGTAGTTCAAACACCGACATGCTCCAGGTGTGCCTGGGGGGTCGCAGGCAGCAGCACCTGCACAGACTCAGTTCCTCGCTTCAAATAGTAGTCTTCCTTTCTTTGGTTCTAGCCTCATTTACAAACAAAAATTATTCTTGTGCCATAACTATCTGCATCTGCTGTACTGTTGTTAGACACCATTTCAGTGTTTTGTGGCTGTGCAGTCACAGTACGTGGCACAAAGCTGAGATTGGTGGAAAACAGCCCTATGTGGTGGTGGTGAGGGGTCTTACAGAGGTCTGGGAGTTGAAGGGGGAAGGGCCATGCTGGAAGGGGTTGGGACTGTGGCCGTCCGGAGTGGCGGGGGAGGTGCTTGGCCGCACACGGCCAACTGGCTGGATGGCACCAGGTCGAGTCTGGAGAGAAAACAAATGATATTTTACCTGAAGGCAGTCAGAGACGCCAAACTTTAGAATGATAGACAACTCAAAATGGAGTCGATGGTGGAAATGCACCTGAGCATAAATTAGCAGGCTTGAGCCTACAGTTAAAAGGTTGGATAATGGGAAACGCCATTGGTCTATGGCGTTACCCAGTATCCAATCTCATTTTTTTTCCTATCTAATACAATCTTGAGATCTTCCAGAAAGCACAAGTAGCAATTTCTTTTAAATTTTTAGGGTTAGAAGCTTTAATAATCCATCAAACTAATGCCTAAAAATTTAAATATATTTACTATTATAGTGAATAATGTCATTTTAGGATGAAAATCTAATCACTGGGGCACTGTGTCTGTCTGACATGCCACAGTATCTTGGTTTGATATATTGGTAAACCAGTGTGATCAGTCTCACTCGACTCGATTTGACTATAGAAGCTATTTTCTCTGCGACTTATTTTCACTCACTGATGATGAGGTGCTGTCCTTGGCAGTGGGAGTGGAGGTGTAATGAATGTTTGCCTGCAAATAAATAAAAACAATGACAATGAAATAAAAAGGCACGGATCCGCACCTTCTACTTGACTTTCAAACCTCACTAAATTTTAGCCACTGGACTTTCTTTAGGACGATGCCAGGCCAGGAATGCAACACCACCAGGGTTTACCTTGAGCCAACTCTCAATTTATGTTTTAAAATATATACATAATATTTGAACCGGACTGGTAACAGATAACTTCGCTCAAGGAAAATTTGAATTTTTACTTTGTTATGATCTTTTTATGGAATATTAAGCCACAGCTGGTCAGTAGAGACACGAAGGACAATCAGTCAAAAATCTGAAAGCATGAGTAATCAGGTGGCCACGGAGAAGCAGTCACATGCTTTTCAGACTGGCAGACATGATAGCTGAACTAGTTAGAGTCTCCGTGTTTTATTAAGAGATGCAGGGCTCAGAGCAGTTGACACAAGGGCTAAAAAAAAAAAAAATCCAGGCCAGAGCAGAGAGGGCCACAAGACCCACTTACGAAGCGGGTCTCTCTGCCTGTACACAGGGAGCTGTTGGAAGAGTGGTGGCTGGGCTAAGGGTGGGAGGAAAGGTCAAAAGGGTCAACTGTAAAATACCTCTTCTATAGCGTTGGAAGTGTCTCATGGAAAAGGAGAAAATAAAGTAAAAGAGATGATATGAAAACAGATGATTCATAATAGAGAGGAGTGGTGGATCTTTCAGCTGCTCACCGGTTGGATAGTGGGAGAGTAGGGTGTTTCCCTGATTGGACTGTCCGTCCTGGCAAAATCAGAGGAAGGCGCCTGGAAAAATCAAAGAGCAAAACACCAAAAACACACTTAACAATTACTCTTACTTAAAAAAACAGCATAGTAAAGAAGAAACAAAAACAAGTATCACTGGTTAGTCCTGCAGTAAATTCATCTTCAAATAAATTCAACCAACAACAAGCTCTTGATGATAAACATGCACTGTGCGTCTTGCTGGTCACGTTCCTTTGTGACTTATGATGCTCATCGCAGCTGTTGGGACAGACATTCCTGTCGATCCTGTCTATGTTTCTCAAATACCTCAAGAGGTGCCACAAGCTCTGTGCTCACAGCAAAAAACATGCAGCAGTTCAGCTCCGTATTACACTGAGATTAATATGCTCAAACCTGGACACACTTGGTCAGAGAATGATGCTTTCTCCATCAACATGTCCATGAACAAGTTCCCCAGGGCCCCAAGATGATGTCTTCAGATTTTGTCCAACCAACAATTTAAAACGTCAATAAAGAAAAAGGCAAAATCTATGTTACGAGTGAAAGACATTTCTTCGGATCATATTGGTGTGACTGTTAAGAAGTTAAAACCTGCATACAGTCTGGATGCAAATTGTACACGTAATTTAAAGGGACACAGCAAAGCAAAACTGTGCGCGGTAACACACCATGCTGCCCCCAAACCACACTCAGGCAGGCTGCTTGCCTTGCTGAACAACCATGGCTGCAGTTGGCCCTGTTTCCCATAGCCCACAGGAGGCCCTGACAGGATCTGCTCTCCAGGAGGGAGGCCTTTTCCTTTTCGATTGGCCACCAAGAAAGGGTTCTCTTTGAAGCAGATGGGCTGCGAGTCCACCAGGCACTCCTCTTCTTCAGGTACTAATGTTGTTGTTGCATTACTGGTAGTTGTTGGGACAGTACTGTCACCAGTGGAGGCTCCGTTAGGGGAGAACAAGGATCCATGAAGATAATCGTGCTCTGTGTTTAGACTGGGGTAGGACTCAGGGTCCACGTGGCTGAGAGGTTTTGTAGGGTGACCTAAGCTGAAGCCCAGAGGCTCTAAAGGGACTTGGTACTGGGCCTGCAGGGGGGCCTCCATGGGAGCAGTCAGGGGGACAGAAGTAGAGAACTGAATAGAAGCAAAGGAAAGAGGTAAACAGTAAACTGACATAATAAAGGGATGACAGCGAAAAAGATCCAGTCACTCAGTGTAACTCCCAAAGGAAATTTTTGCTAATTGAAGGCAGAAGAATAAAAGCGGAAAGTTAAAAAATAAACTTTTACAAACCAGCTAATAAAAAAACTACACTAAGACTGGAGGAGAAACTCACATGTCTTAGTATGTTGTTTTATAAATAGAAACTTGACACACAAGCCTCCAGCTGCTAAAAAGAGTTACTCACATCTCTAAATCCTTCCTGAAGCCTTTAAGATAAGTTTCTCAGTGGACACATTACTGCAGTTCTCCTCTGCCTTAAATAACTGTATTATCAGAGCAGCGAGACATTCAGGCTCCGGCACACCTTCAGCTCCTACTGTAAAATACCGGCCAAGAGTTTTAGAACGTCCCCATTTTCCCACTTTTTGTGGAAATGTATCCAGGTCAAGTCCAGTGAATAACCTTAAGTAGTACAAAGGTCAATGGAAGGTGCAGCACCTTGGCAGCACCTAAAACTTTTGACTGGTATTGTACTTAGCTGAGAAGACCAACCCATATAAAGAAACCTGATATCGTAAGTACAGAGTTAAAGGTGTCATGTTTTTTTTTTCATGCTTAAAACCTGAAAACAAACAGAAACCTTCAAGTCAACACAGAACACTAAACATGCAAACTACTCTGGAATTTATTACAAGTGACCTTGACATGTCTGGTGATAATCAAAATAGTCGGACCAAGAATACAACCACTGTGAAGCACTTACATGTCCCTCTACGTGCTGACTATAAGAGTCGGTGGTGTGATGAGGGTCAGTGGGATGGAATGTGAACGAGTGCCCTTTTGGCTCTGACACAGACTGTGAGGGACAGCTGCGGTTTTCGTGTGAGAGAGGAAAGCAAGGCTGCTAGCTCGCCAGCAGCATGCCAACACACTGAGTTAGCCACGCTGGGAAAAGCAGCACGTCAAAGGAACCGGGAACTGAACCACTGACAGTTCTAGTCTTTAGTTTTGCCTAGATGAATGTTATGGTGAATTAAAAGGTCGACTCACACATTTTCTTTTACACTGTCTGAATTTTTTCACGCCCGATACCTCAGCTGTCATGAAGACAAGGCAAGTTTAAACCCTTTAAAACTTTTTACAATACATCAGCATAATGATAAGCAGCTAATTTTAGTTTTCATCCACCAGAAAAATCAAGTCAAATCAAATAAAGACTCTTCACAGCGTTCTCCATATTCCTTAGTTTGTTCATTAAAACACAAACTGTGTTTGAACTTGTTAAACCTAAACCTACATTTCCATTAACAAGAAAATAAATAATAAAAAAATAACATGAACTTGACGACTTCGAGTCTTTGTGGGTCACTATGATACGGTCTGAGCAGGACCACGTGCTCTGGAGCAGCAAATTCAGAGCATGAACAGAATATAAAAGCTCTGTCAGACAAGTCCTTATAGCTATCTAATGAAAACACACTTGCATGTAGTAATGCAATTACTCAATATAAATGGAATCTTTATAAAGGAACAATCATTTGTCTCTTAGTGCTGGATATAGTTGAAAATGAGCCTAACATAAATAATAGGATGCTTTCAATGATCATTTTTCAAAGAGCTTGTGTCCAAAACAGAGTCAAAAATCATGAAATATTTCCAGATATTCCTCACACAGACACACAGTTGATTCTGAACAGAAGTTTGTAGAGAATAAGAGAGAACAATCAAAGACAGCAGCAGGGAAAAACACAAGAAAGAGGAAAGGAAAGTAGAACAGCTAAATCAGTCCATTCTTGTCCACTGAGCAGCTTTATACTCACTGTGGGACGGGAACAGAACAGTGCTGAATGTCCACTCAAACCTGCTCCTACGAGGACTTTGAAAAATCAAACTGAAACACTTGTCTGTCCCTCTTAGACGAAACCCTCCCCGTCTGTCTGGCACCCCACCCACCCAAGAGACTCCATCCAATTCTGAGCCAGATGCAGGTTTAAAATATCACGGAGGACAGGCTGGTTGATAGTGGACAGCTGTCCCCTTCCCCCATCTCACACACTGACACACTTTTTATTAACCAGGAGAGTGCCTCCCCTTTGGCCATGCTTCCTCTGTACTGCATATATACTTTTTTAAGTTGTCCTCCTTTTATATTTTCTGGTTCTTTCCAGATGAGGTTGGTCTTCACATTCTTTTTCCAAACTTTTTGTTAAGTCCTTGGTCTTCATGTTATTTTCTTCTGCTCTTCTTAGTTGATGTAGGACAGAGTTACATCACACCAGCTTGATATGTTGTGTGGGTTTGGCCTTGGAGTCAGAGGTTACTTGTCCGTAATGTTAACTTGGGGTTATGCACATGGAGGGGGGGTTAACATTCCTTCTCCTGGAACCGGACTGGTCAGCTATGGGTCACACGAGTTTTCCGCGGACATAAACACGAAGGATTCCATGAAGAAGTCTATTCTGAGCTTTGAAGGCCATTTCTAAACACAGCCCCCACAAAAGTACGAGCAATTCACAACTCAAAGACAACAAGCCTTTTAAGAAGACTTTGCTTTTTAAGACATCAGAACACAAAGAGACACTTACCCTGTTGACCTTCTGCAGACTGGTGGTGGGCAGTGCAGCCAGGGTTTTGTAGTCAAGTTTTAGAGGTCCAGTTCCAATGTTCTACAAGGAAATAAATAGAAACAGAGGTGAGAAGAGGTCTAGACTGAGGTTTATTACACAACAGGCATCTATTCAAACTGAAGTTTAACTGGGAGAGGCCATGTATGGAAGTTTACTATAAGGTGAATGATCCACAGTAGAGAAATAACCCAATGCCCTGCATTTAATGTGTTGTTATATTACAGTGAAGTCAAACTCTGGATGGATTCTTCCTCTCTACAATCAAACCAAGTGCAGAGAGATTTCTCATAGATTCCTTTGTAATGCGCCTGCTGTAGTTCTCCTGCCTACCTGCCAGTCACCACTGAGTCTGTAGTGTTATTATCCTTCATGTCACCTGTTTGCATATCTCAGGGCCTCCTCCAGGAAAACTAACTCGGTCTGAGTAAGGCTCAAGGCTGATTTACTGAAGAACACAAAAAAAATAAGATTCTATTCTCCCTGAAAATCCAGGGATAAGTAGCATGATAAAGTCCTGTGGCAGCAGCTCTGTGGTGTTGGTGGTTGCCATTTTGCACAGACAGGAAAGTTTGTCTGAGAACCTGCCGTTGAGGAGTGTCTCACCTCAGTCTCCTCTTCTAGCAGGCGAGTTGCCTCCTCACGCTCCAATCGCATTCGCTCCTTCACCAAGAAAGGAAGGGGAGGGAGGAGGAGGAGAGTACAGAAGGGAAGACACCCAACCAGCCACACAGTAATGCAATGAGAGGGGAAGTGAGAAGATGGAGGGTTTACAGTGGAGGAAAGACGTGTTACAGGGGGTAAGAGTGGAGAAAAATAACAGTGGAGAAGGTGGAATGGAGATGGGATGATTGGATGATTTCGTATCACACCAAACACACCAAAGGTAAAGGACAGAGGAGAGAAAAACAGAAGGGAAAGAAAGGATAGAATCCACACACATTAAAAAGTACTCTATTCACAGCTATGGGAGCAGAAAAAAGCATGCAAGGTGGGACATTGCAGGAATAGTTCTGTCAAACACAATACCCACACAGGGTGCAGAGGAGAAGCTTCATTCACCCGGTAACAGACAAACCTGAGCATCTGACTCTAACGCTCCACCCTGCAGTAATGTGCAGACGCCAGTTTGGCATTTTTCTGAGCTATGGTGGAGCAAAAACTGAATTCTTGTGTCTCACTGTATTGTCATCTATCTGCTGATCTGACAGGAAAAAAAACGGATTTTCATGTTCACTTACCACTTTCTCCATCTCTTCTCGCTCCCACTGTGACGTCTCTCTCACCATCTCAGACTCCTGGAGAAGAGTCAGATTTAAGATCCTTAGAATCCTAACCAATGGTGACTAATCATCTTGTAAATATTAGTGAAAATGCTGCTAGCTTAAACCAATGAAGTTTTGCAAATGAATTATGTTCTGATAAAGGCGCAATGACCCAAAACTCTAAATTGATCCAAGCGTGCAGAGGAACAACAAAAACTAGCATTCAATAAACCAACAGGCTCCTACATTCCTTTAGTACGGGCAGCCTCCCAAAAGCTAATCTGGGCAAAATAAACAACTGTGCTGGCGCTTTCTGGCTGCTCTGGTGGAAAGATGGGTATGTGTGGTGTGCATGGTTGGAGTGAGTCAAACTCCACCTGCTTACGCCAAACTGCTGTGGAAGCACAGTGGTGGTGTAACGGAATCGCTGAACAAAACATTTGATTCATGCGTTGACTTGAATGGTATTTGGATGATACCAAACTGTGCTGTGGTTCCTGTGGATCTGCTTTGCACTTATGTGAGCTCTGGGAGCTTTGACAGTACCTAACCTTAACTCCAGTACCTGACTTTATAATATTTAAGTTCATAACTAAGGTATAAAATCAGTTAAGATGAGTAATCAGTGTATAAAACAGTGTATTATCTGTATTGTACCTTCTGTATGATTTCCATCTCCTCTGGGCTCAGGTCTCGGTCTATAGAAGAGATGCTTTCCATACTGTTCTTACGTACAATGCCTGTTGCAAACGGGTTGGCAATGATACCAGGAGATGCCTGGAAATGGATCCAAACAGATTTTTGATTAAAACAAGGATTATTATTTGTTTAGGCAGATTAAATAATAGTTAGTTACAGCCCAAAATTATGCTCTCAGATTCACTCTATACATTTAACATCCATTACAGATGTTAAACCTACAGTTTACAGAATATCGTTTTATTTTAGCGTCTGAGTAAGTGAAAAGAATATTTTGTCCAAATCTAGCTCCTCACGGAGTCTCACCTCCACAGCAGCCACTTTCTGTGGGTCAAAGCCATCACACACCAGCATGACCAGAGAGTCTCCCACGGCACGAAGCACTCGCACTGCCTCTGTGTGAGTCATCCCCAGCAGGCTGTGGTTGTTCACCTCCAGGATCCGCATGCCAACCTGCAGGCGGCCATCTCTAGCTGCTGCTCCGCTTGAACTCACCTGTTCGAACATCAACCAAAGTATCACAAGAGGTTTAATCCAGGTGTGGCTACTGGGAATACTGCCTATCTTAACCATGCTCAAAAGGAAGTGCACTGGTCTTCAAGTGTGATCATAAATCCTCTACACGTGTACTTGTGAACTGAGATGTTCAAAGTTGTAGTACCTTCGAGATGAAGATTCCCTCATCCGTGGCATCAAAGGGGTTTCCCGCATGACCCTTGGCCCCTCCACGAATACTGATGCCAAGCTTCTCGCCCGGCTGCTTTTGGATAATGATTTCCTGCATCCCGGGTGGCGAAGGGTCCCTCCGCACTAACATACAAATCTCCTGCTTGTTGGCCAGCAGGGCTCGCACAGCCTCCTGGTGAGTGGCGTGACGTAGGTCAATGGCGTTCACCTCTAATATTCGGTCCCCAACGCGTAGCCCGCTTTGACATGCCAGACCGTGAGGAATCACCTGGTGATGAGATGGAAAGTCAGACGCAAGCCAAGGTAACAGTGGCAATAATACAGTATATTTTTGTAAAAGGGAAAAACATTAAAATAATACCTTTGAGATGAACACCCCAGGCTCATTGACACCAAACGGGTGACTGGCATGATCACTGCCTCCCACAATGCTCAAGCCAAGAGGGCCACCTGACTTCACCAGGGTCACTTCCTGTTAGCATTAGAGGTAAAAAAAAACTGAAATGTACAAATTCATGACCAAGCCTTGTTGTTTACAGTCATGTCTCCGTCTATCTACTTCTATAATTTGTCTAATAAAAACAAACCAACCTCTTTCTACTGCATGACATGTTCACAGCTCTAAGCAGCTAAAGGGCACTATTTTTGCATTATTTACTGGCTGGGAATGATACAGCTGATATTACCAAGCTAAAAGCTATTTACACCATTACTTAAATTAGACCACGTCTTCATACCATGCACCATCTTCTCTGGAACTGGACAGCATTAAGGATAAGGCAGGGGCCAAATAAAAAAAACATTAACGCTGGATGCTTCAATGAGGCTTTTACAGCATGGTCTAATAAAACTACAAAGCTTTTCAGTACAAGTGCTAAAGTCACTTCAAGGGGTCTCACCTCGATGGGGTACTCGTCTTCCATTCGGCTCAAGTGGTTCCCATGAAGGGAAAGGCCCTCCTCTTCCTGGTCCGGAGAATCTGAGGGTTCTGGGGGTGGAGGGGAGTGGGCACGTGCCCGGGATTGACCTGGAGAGCCCCCTGGTGCATTCAGGTCTCGCTCCACCAGGAGGGCGATGGTGGGGGAGGTGCCGGTAAGGAGCGCTACTGCCTGGTCATGCCTGGCCTCTGTCATGTCTACACCATTGATCTGGATTGACAGTAAAACCAACCACGGAGGGTGTCAGCCCACCAGGACGCTCTCAGTGACAGCTGGCCATATTTGCCACTGGCACGATGAACATTCATCTCTCATCAGATCTCATCACTGAAAACTGCTTATTTAATATCTGATTTTAATTCTTGTGAGTGTGCGCAAATGTGAGTACTGTTATTTGAAGAAGAACCCAACACCTATACAGAGCAACAGGAACAGGCAGAGACAAAGAGGGAGCGGGGGTAACAAAAGGCTGCTGCAGGCAATTTAAGCTGGTAGAGCTTCCCAGACAGGAAGAGGCTTTAAGCAAGCAAAGCTATTTTTTCCCCAAAAATCCCTGAAATTCCCTAAAATCATCACTGTATTAATGCTTGTGCTGTCTTTTGTCTTTGAATGTAATAAAGTGAATGCTTTCCTACTCTTGTCTTTGTTTACTTAAAACCCAAAAGGAAGTGTGTAACTTGTCCAAAAAGTTTGATCTTAAGTCAACAAAGGCAAGCAGGGAATTCCTTAGACACCTGCAACTTTGTCATAAAGAAAATAATCAATCATTAGTTTTGTTAACATCCTTTTACAGTTTAAAAAAGAAGGGGAAGCTTTCAGGCATGCACAACCTAAAAAACTGTACTCTGGCCTAAAGTGACAAGCAGAGGTCAGCACTGATCCGACAGTACCAGCTCTTACCGTCAGCTGAATCGCTGCCGCGGCCGCTGCCGTGGTGACACGTGTCCACCACGTCAACGGACTGACAGGCTCAGCCCACTCCACCCCAACACCATCCCCACTGCCAAGCAGGCAAGGAGATGCACGTAACGCATTAGTGAGCATGCAGACGGAGTGTGCGTGAGAAAGGGAGGAAAAGAGGCAGCCTACAAACAGACACGGAGAAGAAAAAAAAAACTGCCGGAGGAAAAAGGAGCGTAAACCCAGAAAGAAAGCAAAGTTAAAAAGGAGCAGTTTCATACTCAGCGTACTTGAAGTCTAAGACCATCAGTGGATTTACAGTAGTAGCGAGTGACAAAATAATGGATTAAAACATGCAACCGCTTAAAAGAGAAACAAGTATGCCGACAGATACAGGACAGCAAACCCAAGCTCTGAGTGTGATCAGCAGAGGAAACAAAGGAGCACAGATATGTCATGCGGGAAGCCCTAGGGAGCAAAAAAATATAACCTAAATGCTGCACCATTTAACCAAAAGAGCTACACGGTATGCATCCAAAGACAGGCTCAGGTGTGATGACTTTATTAGTACACTGTCTCAGCCGATGAATTTAATGGATTTGATGCATGAGTGTAAATTCTGATGAGTTCATTTTCTGTATGTGGTCAACATGGGATCTAACCCAAGTTATTCTGATCTATCTTAGGATAGGGCCAGATTTAACTTGAGTGATGAAAGCAGTGTTGTGGGCACAGTGGATACAGTTACACAGTGGCAATGAAAATATTTAAAACACAAAGAAAAGATGGTAAGTGTTTCCTTTACACTGCTTTAGATGAGGCAACCTCCACATAACTGAGGGAGAGGCCACACATCCTGATTAACATAAAATAAATTATCAGGCCGTTTTCAGTAGCATTGGTAACATTATTACTGTCCATTTATCAGAATATACTGTACTTCTCAAAATCAGTCATTATGCATTCTAATAATGGAACAGGAAAATGAGAAACTCCCATTCCCCCATCTCTGAAAAGAATGTAAAGGAAACATTTTCATGTAATTTAATGCCCAGATGGAGATGTGGGAGCGACGGTAGTACTCACAGAGATCACCCTGTCGCCTACACGCAGTGTGCTGTCCTTGTGTGCCGCTCCACCCTCGGCAATACGAGAGATGTAGATTCCCTAACAAGAGACAAAAGAAACAAGTTAAACACACATCTATGGATAACTCACACCGGCAAGGGGCACTTTCTCATGCAGCAGTTTAATAAGTAATTATTCCATTAAATCTTTTCTTTTTCTCAGTATTAAATTAAACAGAGCTGGCAGTGACAAGTCTGGTGCAACAGGCTGCAATCCTGTCATAATTCGGTGTGATAACTTTGAGCTGTCTAGTAGCAGAGTTACCCTTCAGTCAGCATGTGATATCTCACAATGAGGACCTGAGCCAAAATTACTGTCCTTAATTCATGACTGCAAGCAGGTTTCCTATAGGTAATTGTGAGATACTAGCAGTCCACAGTGCCAAACATTTTGTTGTAACATTGTCACAGTATAGCTTTTTATCATTTAGAGTCATTTGGGCTTGTTGTCCCCTTTGCTCAGTCAAATAAAATCCAGCTGAACTCCTAAGCTGCCACACCAGAATAAAATGTGTACACACATGCAGGAGCAAAGTCTACAGCATCGCCTCCTCAGATCAGCTAACAAACGATCAAGTCACTGCATCCGTTTGAAAGAGAGGCAACACTTACAGTTAGACCCGCCTAAGTCATAAGTTTATGAGTCCTTTCCTCTTTGTGGGCTCGGCAAGTTGCAATGTAGTACTGCACAAGCCCAAATATACACCTCACCCCGTCCAATTACAGTGAACCTATCAAGTGTCAAGGCTGGCTATTCATATCTCCGTCTCCCTGGTGATGACGGTAAACGCAGATCCCTGTGGCTCAGACAGTTACTGCAAACACTTTGTGACCTAACTTCCCAACTTCCAGACCACCCCTGTTATAAATACGCCCTTTAGTTATTGCATGATAGATTGTGTCTGCAGCTTTAAGATGTTTTCTCTGTATCATCTTTCCCCTTGACCTGAAACCCATGATCTGAATCTACTACAGCCTTCACTTGGATGCAGTTGTCAGATTTTCACTTCAGTGGGAAGCTTTAAATTTTTATGTGTAAACCGCCATAGGCCAAGGCCTCTAAGAGGACAGTCCCTTTTTAATTTGTGTGCAAATGTCATGATATCATCGGGTGATGATTCTGTTATTTTCATTACCAAATAATCTGTCGATTATGTTCTCACTTACTTCATCGTTTTGTCACTAAAATGTCAGAAGATAGTGAAAAATTCCTTTTGCTGCTTACAAAGGTGATGATTTTTTTTAACTAAAAATGTTGATGGGTGTGTTTGCGTGTCTTACCGTATCTCCTGTGCGGTAGGGCGTGGAGCCTTTGCCCCCTGCGATGCTGAATCCCAGCCCCTTGTCATTGCGGATCAGGCAGGTGGACAGCCGCTGCCGAGGCCCGCTGGGACTCGTCTCCATGTTGAAGGCGATGCCACTGCTGCGTCTCTCCCGTGGGAAGTAGTCGTCCTCTGGCCTCAGTGGCGTGGTGGTGATGGCGTTCTCTGGTTCTACCATGCGCTCCCGTAGCACCGTCATGGAGACTGTAGCACCAGAGCTACGCAGAGCTTCCACCGCTGTGTGATGTTCTGCTTCGTGGAGGTCTACTCCATTCACCTGAGACAAAAAGATAGAGGGAATTAGCAACGCACAATGGTCTTTAATTAAAAATCTAAAAATCAGGTTGCCTACTGAGGTCTTCACCTCTAGGAGTTTGTCTCCCACTTTAACCCCTGCTCTCGCTGCAGGACCCTCTTCAGATACTCTGGAAATGAAGATTCCCTGCAGAAACAAGTGAAACACAAAAATTTATTTCTATATTCACCGAACGATTCTGATTTATTTAACATGTCCAGATTCCAGGTACAGGTCTTACCTCGTCATCTCCCTTGTAAGGCGTGGATCCTTTCCCTCCAGCAATGCTGATACCCAGGCCGCCTGTTTGTCGTACAATGGTCAGGGTGTGCTGCAAGTTGAGGAGGGGGTGGAGGGTCAGCACAGCTACTAATGAAAACCTACTAAACACCACTCGACTCAGGACAGGTTGGGAGGGAGGTGAGCCCACAACGCTGTTATTTAGTTCTTTTTTTCCCCATTTTTAGTGGTATTTCCACATCTTACACTTTTTGATTTAGGTTGTGGGTGACTTCCCTCTTTCTGCCAGAGGATGGCGTGAATCTCATCAGTGTGGCATCCTGTGATCATGCCAGATGGATGCAAGATGAGTGGAGACACACTGACTTGTTGGAAGCCTTATGTCAGTTTAAGTAGAAGGTGGATGACTTCGTGCCTTAATCTGAGATTGTGTTTGTAAATATACTCAAAGCACTAAGGCACTATGTCATCTACTAATAACCACTTAACTGACATTAGACTTCTGACATAAACCGAACAAACACACACTGTGTGAAGCCCTCTTCATTTGAATGAAGAGGCTAAACCCTAACAGAAAACATGTGTTGTTCAATGTGTATTATATGTGTATCTAAGAATGGACTTTTAGATGTGAGATAAGTCTTAAATAAGTCTTAACAGACTGTGTATATTCTGTGTAGATGCAAGCCATGCAAAAAGGGGGAGGAATAGAGACAAATGTGGGACAGGTGGAAGGAAAAACGGAAATGTCAGGAGTAGGAGACAGGAAGAATGTGCTGTCCTGGATGTGGAGACTGATTTGAAGTCTGTCTTCAAACCCCAGCATTTGTAACAATGAGATGGTATCATTCATTAAAATGTTCAACTGCTCTGTAACAGTGAAAAGAAATGCTTTCTTCATCAAGACTAAATAGCACAAGAGTGTACAGTATTTATACACCATCATATACAATACTACTACAAAAACATGCCAAAAAGGAGAAGAAAACAAATCTAGATGAGATAAACACCACTTAGTAAAGTAATAGTAGAAAATATCAAGTATGCCATGTCCAGAATCAGATCTATGCAGTATTAAATATATGTTGAGAAATAAGTTTCTTCATCCATCTGGAGCTCTTCTTCTAGTCGGCAGCTGAGCGACATACCATCTCTGTATACCTGCATATATGAAAAAAAAAAAAAAAAAAAAAACACCACCTGGAGGAAGCAGGTGACGCGGACTTGCCCTCATCACAGTGTAACTAGCCAATTCGTTCCAGGGCAACGCAGCATGGACAGGAGATGAAAAGGAGCGAAGCAGCAGAAGCAGAGGAAAGGCAGGAGGGGCGAAGTGTGGCAGAACCTGACTTGGATTTGTACTACAATGTGTGCAGCTTTAGCTATGTGTGGAGCATTGTCCGGTGCTGTGCAAACCTGCTGTTCCTTATAAGCAAACTTTACAAAAGACAAAAGTTTAATGTAGCCCGAAAGTTCAAAGCACTTCACACGTTCTAAATTACTTGCAATGATATGTGTATTGGCCAAGCTCCTCTAACATTACTGAATATGCTGTTATTCAGAGTTCTGTTGCACTAACTGCCTGCCCTCAATATTTACTAGGAGTAAGTTGTATGTTCACTTTAACTTCTGCTTTGATAGACCGTATTTAGATACGAGGATACAACCGAGACAAAAAACAAATTTCATTCATTGCCAGCAATTTGTCATCATATGGAAAGTTAGGCTAATTTCCCAGGATGCACTCCAACTCTGACAATGTAAGCTGTTTACTGCCCTGTTGCATTCAGGTTCTGCCACGCTGCCCATCTCATAAATGAGTTGTGGTTAGGGGGTCCCTAGTGATTGGCTTGGATTACCTATGGAGTTCTGTGGGTATTTTCTCCACCTCCGAGTACAAGTGGGTGAATGAGTGGATGAGTGAGGGACACAGAAAGACAGACTGGATGGGAAAGAGTAGGTACAGACCTCTTCCTCCTCAATTCGAGCAGGTTCAATCAGCAGATTATTGACTTGATCAAATGACACCCCCTGTTAGGACAGGAACCAGCGAGAGGCATGCGGATTAGTCAGGCCAAAATAAAAATATGCTCACACGCACACAAAAGAATAAAAAAAAAAAAACACACACACACGCACACAAAACACTTTCTCACACTTTCCATAAACTTCACCAAACACACCCAATACTCCACAGTCTGCGAGCAGGTTGTGGGACCTCCAAGTCCACCAGGATGGACCACCTTGAAGCGGCTGCGATCTCAAACTCACTCCCCAGCCACCAAAAGCAAATACAGGCAGAGATGGAAAGACAAAACCAAGGAGCTGAGCTACAGTGCAAAACACACAGTGTAGAGAGAGCGGACAAAAGAAGGCAAAAGCTCCCAAACCAGAATAAGCCCAGCCTCCACACCATAAATAGCCGTTTCCTCCAGTAGAAAGCCTTAATTTAGACAAAAGGCCTACTTATGTGAAAGACTGCAAGATTTTATAGAACAGTTTCAGCTTAAGAAATAAACATATCTATAAGATGACTTTACAAAAGTAATTTACAGAAACAAAAAAATAAATAAAATTACAGAATTATTATTATCTATGATAATTTAAACATCCAATAAAAGATTATTAACATATAATACAAACAAGGCTCATTGGTTCTCACATTCCAGCTCTGCCCATACATGTTCTGGTTGGTCTGAGGTTCAGCCACACAAACAGATCCACAACCATAGACACACACAAAACAGATTTGGTGAGATGATAATGTTTGATCAAAGTGTTAAAAATAAGAATTTCTTCAATTAGCATGATAAATCAGCAGATCTCATTGAAGTCTCCCCAAATACTAATGATCAATATGGAGATTCATTTTCATAAGCAGCAGACTTCATTTCACTTCATTCACACAAGCAGACACACACACAATGTTATAAAAGCAGAGTATGAAAACGTAATTATTCAATTAAATCAGGAGATGGTTGATAATATGGTGAGAAGCTTAGTACTGAATTGTCGCGCAAGAAAGGCTGAACTCAGCCTGCCGAGGCTTGTGCTCATATCTGGTACATTAATTCTATGTAAACAAAGATCAAAACGGAAACGGAAAAACTTTAAATGGCATTTCTCTGATCTTTCTCCAAGTATGACACAATGTTTTTACATTTTACTTTGTTATTGCATCATATGTCAAGCTGTTTAAATGTTGTAGGGTTTATGTTGAGTGTAGGCTTTTGGTGGAGGACATCTCATCTCTGTGAGACAGAGCAAAGAGAAAGCAAAGTACTCAGGGAGCCGTTCTGAGCCGAGAATACTGGTGATTTTGTAGTTAACCCACAAAATCAGCTTTCGGGGGGGGTGGGGGGGGGGGGGTGGGGGTGTCCCCTGATTCACGGGGATAGACATCTTTATTTCCACAATTACCCTGCATGCAATGCCACATCCTTATTATGTGCTAGCAGCCCACTCCAAACTGAATGCAACTTGCAAGATGGTAAGGGCACTCTATGCAGACATTTAATGCTGTATGCATAGAGGCAATAAGCAAGCCAAAAATATATTCAAGTTAAATATATTCTTATAACATAAATAGAAAAAACGAAGCATAAAATAAGCTAGTTAATTGATTTGGTGTGCTATCTATGTATAATACAATGTCTCAGCTCACTGTATGTCATCTTGTGCCACTTGTATATTCACTGGACTTTTACATCTGTGTCCAAATGCAGGTGAGAAAAGTGACATTTTTCTGCTTATAATATGTGACTATTTCTACTCAGCTACCCCCTACATTCCTGAACTGCATCCTACCAGTGCTGGGAACTTTCCTTTACCTTTACTTGACTGGAGTTGACCTGTTGCCGGCTGTCCTCCAGCTCGTCCATTCTGAGATGGTGCTGAGGAGTACCAATACTCTGCTCTTCCTCCTCATCCTGCTCATCCTCAGCAGCCTGTGTCGGAGAGTTGAGGCCGTCAGGACTGAAGCCCTGCAGCAGCGCAGCCACAGCCTCGGGCTTGGGCAGCTTGGTGATCTTGAAGTGCTTCTTGTAATGTGGCGTGTCCTTTCTGATCAGACGCTGCTTCTCTGCGGGAATAGCCGGTCTCTCGTCCTCCTCATCGCTCCTCTCACCGTCTTCCCCATCCTCGTCGTCGTCCTCATCCCCACCACGGATGATGGGCTCCTCTGCAAAGTGCACAGTGGGCTGGAGAAAGGGAGATTTTAGAATTTGAAAACAGAAAGAGGATCCACATATTTGTCTTTAAGCATTAACAATTCGTGTGTGATAGTTGTGTATCCTCTTAATTATGGAAATTCTTTTCTGTAGCCAAGTCTGAAGACATTTTGAATATTCACCTCAATGTACTCCACCTCCATCTCATCCAGCTCTTCCTCCTCCTGAGGGGAGTGGCCATCCACAAGGTCCTCCCTCTGCGAGGTGGCCAGCACATTTTGTCTGTCCTCGTGGGAGGTGGCTGACAGTGTGCTGTTGGAGACCTGGGAATCATGGCTCTGATTGGAGAGGTCACTGAGCCGCTTCTCCTAAAAAAAACAACATCACCAGTTTTAGTTCATTGGGATCAACAGCACAGACAGATAACAAGGTAGAAGTGCAGTGACATTTCTGTTTTATTCAGGATACAGTGACGCCTGCACAACAGGTTTAACAGCTTGAAAAATAAAAGAACATGCTTACTTTTCATGTAACACAAACAAAAGCCAGTTAGATTACTACAACCTGCAGATTTGACATTGCCATCATTTTACAGTGTGCTGGCTGTACCTGTGGGTCAGGGGACTCTTCTTCTCCATCAGCTCTGGATGAGTAAGCCTCATTCCTCCTCTCCTCAATCACCTTCTTCATCACCTTCAGCTCGCTGGGGTGCGGTGTGGCTCTGCGCTGCAGACCCTGCAGCAAAAGAAACAGATTAAAACCTGCTTTTGATAGCAAATACACATTAGTACAGACCTACTGAAAATACTTTTGTCGCAGTAATAACCTTGATCAAGCACAGAAAATAGATGCTTTTGTGACAGTAAAGAAAGCCCACAATCATATGGACTTGAAGCGCAACAATTTCAATCATTATTAGCTCAAAGAAATGACAACAGAGATGTACATTACCATAATGATAAGTAACATAAAAATCCTCTCAACAGGGGGACAAGAATGGGGACAGAAAATGACACTGCACTGTTCCTCACCCTGCGCTCAGCGGCAGCCTCATCATCCTCCTCCTCAGCCTTGGTCTCCTCCTGGAACTGAATGACTGACACTCGGTTCAGGTTGCTGTCTGTCCAGCTGTCATCCACACTGTTCTGCAGCAAGTTCTCTGTGGAAAATGAAGGATAAGTGCAGACAGAGAAGGAAGTGAAACTGAGGGAACAGCTGTAGATAACATTTGACCGGATAGCTTCAGGAACAGATTCTGTGAAGTCTCACAAACCATATGTAGTATTATGAACTACAACTAGATAACTATCTGACTAAAACCTACACAAAAATGAACTGTAAAGCTCCAAATATGAGCCAGTTCAAAGTGCTACTCACCAAGGCTCGGGGAAGGCTGCTGGGGCAGTAAATAGCAGGTCAACACTTTCTCTCCTGTTCGCTCGTCGTCCTCTGTCTGGAACTTGAGCATTGGCTGTGACTGGTTCTCTGCGAGCCACATGGCCTTCAGATTGAGGTTTGTCAGGGCAAAAGGCAAGTTCTGTAATCTGGGGAAAAGGAGGGATGAGGTGATATGAGCCACAACCTTTCCTTTCCTTTTCAGTAACTAAAAATAAAAGATATGATCACATACTTCTTAAATAGTTAAACTGGTGAAAGCGAGAAGAAACTCAGTAACTTTTCGTATATTAGCTTTTGTAGGAAGTGTACTTTTCGCCCTAAGAAAAAAAAAATCACAGGAATAACCTTTCTGATTTGGAGAAACCTTGCTCCCTCTATAACTTTATGAAAATTACCAAAGACCCCCTGACACTGATGCATTTGCTTGCAGTTTTCCTTAGCATCATAGCTGTGAAACTACATCTACATGAGGTCACATTGTTGGCTCCTGATTACATTAAAAGGGCAAAATTAGAGGTGCAATGTCAGTTTTTCTATTTAGAACTTTAGCCCTAAAGTGCAACCTCTGTTGTATATTATTAACAGTTCAAGGTGTTAAGTGAGGTTACCTGTTTCCAGCCACGTCCAGCACATGCAACTCTGTGGCATCGGCAAGTTCAGCAGGCAGTTTGCCCAGGCGGTTGTCTCTCAAGGAGAGAACGTTGAGGCTGGCACAGCCGCCCAGCTCTTTGGGCACGCTGCCCAAACGGTTGCGATCTACATTCAGGTTGGTCAGCTTCTTCAGCTTGCCCAGCGAGCGAGGAAGTGACTTTAAGGGATGGAGAAAGGGGCCATTAATAATCAGCAAAATCAATAATGAAGCTTAATAGCTGTTAATGGGACTTGGGTATTAATGGGCATGCATAAATCCAAACTGGGTTGCTGAAAGGCAGTTGTAACGTCTCCCTACTTGTAAAAGGTTCTCTGTCAAGACGAGTTCTGTGAGGTTTTCACACTCTCCTATTGAATCAGTCAGGTGGGTCAGTCTGTTCTGGTCCACCTTTAGGATAGACAGCTGTTTCAGACAACCTGGAGACAAAACATAATACCATTTAACAAACTGCAGGAATAAGACACCAACATTCACACCTTTAGGATCATATAATTCTTTGTCATTGTTACTACCACTGACAAAAATCTGCACTATTCTTAATGTGATCATGTATCTGCATCTTTGTATGGTTTTAATGTGATATATATTAAAGTTTGCAATGTTTTTTAAATGAGTCCCCACTCTGGAATAATTAAATACAGGGAACTGATGCAGGTCAAAAACTTATCCCAAGATTTTGTAATTGCCTGCGCCACTTTTCACTGACATCAGTTTTCCACTAGAGGGCAGTGCGATTCTTAGTTACCACAGTAAGTCACCTACACACAGTGGTTATGTCCCAGGGTCCACACCAGAAGTGCTGCTTAATTAAATGGTTAACAGCCACAGAGAAAGAATGCAAAACTTTTAGTATTGGGCAACTTGTTCTTTTGTCTTGTTCTGGCCTTTAAGTATGTTAAAATACAACCCAAGAGCAACGCAAAGGAAAAGCTAATGTCATTTTTGTGAGACAATGAGTATGAAATGCATGGACAAATGGTAAGAGCTGCTACAACATCATTTATTTCATGTTGTTCGATGACAATGTTGATTTCTTTCGCCCTCTTCTTTATTTTTCACCTATGCTGTCTGGGACGACCTCCAGCAGGTTCTGTGTGAGCAGCAGGTCAGTGAGAGCCAGGAGGCCGTTGAGCTCTGAGGGAAGCTCCTCCAGACGATTCTCTGACACATCCAGACACACCAGTTTCCGGAGGTTCCCCAGCTCCTACACACACACACAATACAACCATTACCTTCACAACAAAAACAAGGCGAGGAAATCTGCTAGAGTTAATCCTACATGTGTAGTTTCACAACAGTTTCTAGAAAGGAGTTCTTACAACAGGGCAGCTTTAAAAAAAACATTTGCATTTCGAAATAATACTCACTGGTGGTAATGAGGACAACTGGTTACGGTCCAGCCATAGCTCCCTCAGGTTGGGGAGAGCACCAAGGGTGTCCGGCTAAGAGAGAGGAGTAGACTGTTTATTTTTGTTGACATTTGTGGTGCAATTCCAGAGAAGTATGTGTTCTGAACACACACACACAACATTTGAGTGGAAATATGCTCCATTTGAAAACTACCAAGAGGAACTGAGGCCACAGCAAACAGAAATCATGTGCCCTAAATTCTAACACTCTGTAGATTGAGAGGATGGTTATAAGTCATTCACAACAAAATTACTCATACTCTTCAGTGTGATTTCCCATTATTTTATCTGTTGTAAAAGGTCAACATCTTTCAAAGCAGGGTCCTTAAAGTAGTTCCTCTCTTTGTGGGATCTATTTTCCCTTACACTTTTGTTACGTTCTTCTTCGCAGTCCCAGGCACACTGGGCTGAAGTTTCCCAAAATGAGCTCAAATTAAAGTCTAAGTGATAAATGAAATTAAGGAGAATGTCAGTGAAACGGTGGTTTATGACGGACATGCAGTCAGGCAAGGTTTCATCATGATGTCAACTGTTTGCTCAGCCTCCGCCCTTATCAAGTCATGAGGCATTGTTTACCCTGTCCTATTGAGATAGGTGGGTGTTCCCAGGCTAAAAACAGCGCTCACCCTGGGGTACAGCAGAGGCACGGCCTCAGGTGTGAAAGACCGTCTCTGCTGTGTTTAGCTAGGCAAATGTGGTTTGGATCATGATTATTGTGGTGGGAATGTGATAGGAATATTTGTGATACGTGTCACTCTGTGTGTGTTTGCTGCACTAGTAGTGTGAATATAAAACATTATGACATAGTTAAGGGTGTTGTTTGAGCGCTCAGAGGTAGAATGAATCATCTACTGTATATTATATGATTGAAACAGTTTGAGCTGTTCACTTACCAAAACGTCCAGTTCATTGCTGCCCAGGTCCAGTTGTTCCAGTTTCACCAGGAAAGAAAGCGACCTGCAAACACACACAACATAGCACAAGTGTTAAGTCACACAACCATGTGCCTTGAAAGAACAAAGAGCAGAGCTTTCCACATGATTACAACATACCATTCATTCACACTGACTGACACATGCAAAGACCAAAAATATAGCTTTCATAAGTCTGGTGAGAGCTGCGGGTGAGAGATGAGTCTGATGAGTCTAATGCCGATCTAAACAGCTGAAGTAACAGTAGGAAAGACAGCAGTGATAATTCTTCATGTGTTGTGGAACCACTGTCATCTTGTGCTGTCAACAGGCACTTATTGATGTATATGGTGGGGAACTGGACTGGAGACTAAGTTCAGCACATGGAGGTGACACTTACGTGGGCAGAGACTTCAGCAGGTTCTCCCTGAGTTCCAACGTCACCAGGTTGGCCAGGCTATGAAAGGTGCCATGTAAAAGAAAGAGGGGTAGGAGTTGGCAGGCAACATGAAGAGAGGTTGGGGGAGTGAGAGAGGGGGGAGAGGAGAGGCAGGTTGGTTAGTCAGATGGCAGGTCTGTTCGTCTGGGCTGCCTGGCATAGTGAGGGGCTCTTCCATCTGTCTGAGCAAAGCAGTGGCCCAGAGCCCAGAGACCGGCTGCCTCAAAGCCCACTGGGCAACAGAATTACACTCCTTGAAAACCTGCTCCGTCTCTAATGTATCATGGAGCTATCTGTGTCCACGGTCTTCACTCTGGTAAATTTTTACCAAACAACATTTTAAAATTGTTTGTTTTGTCCAACTAAGAGTTAGACAATTTTTACAGTTTCTGTAACCATTCAATGGAGAAGCACATCATTAATTAAAAAAACACTTTATCACATCAATTTTCTACTATGAGCTATTGTGCATGTGTACATACTTTCCAATGTCGTTAGGCAACGTCTGCAATGACACATCATTGAGTGCCAAGTGAGCCAGCGCTCGGAGCTGAGTGAAACCATCCGGCAATCTGTGGCAGAAAGACAAGAGGGAAAAAAATGGTGGAGAGTGTCTCTTAGGGATCTGTTGTACAACGCATGGGATCGCTTGACTCACATAGACTATTGGCCCTTTAGACCTCTAGCCCCATCTGTTTAAGTATTCAGTATCAAAAAGCTTTTGTCAGTGGTTCCATTGCTTTTCTATACACCAACAACTTGGACATCACTTATCAAGGGTACAGCAAGAAATGCAAGGTTTTGACGCAGAGATAAACTGGTATCCTGGTTAGTTCAACATGACACTTTGGTTCACAGCCATGTTTGGTAAGAGAGCACACTGTAACACAAAGCATGAGCCCCTCCAGGCATTTGTTCTGTACTATGTGTAATTATTTTTGAGCATGTGAATGATTTCAAGCATTGCAATTACAAATCAGGAAAGACTGTACATTCAAACACACACACACAATATGATTCACTACACATTTAAAATAGCAAAGAAAACTAATTAGAGCAAACGTATGACACTGTTCATGCTTTGTTTCATTTCGTCAAGCCAGGGCTGCTTCTCTCCCCCTTGTTCTATCTGGGCAAGCACAATATTTTCTCACAGTGATGATGAACTGAGTGGTGGGCTGTTCCAACCCACTTACCTGGAGAGGGGGTTTCCACTGAAGTCTGCGATCTCTAAGGCCCTGCAAAATTTAATGCTCTCGGGGATCTCAGGAATGTCTGCAGAAGAAACGAGGAGGTGGGGGCAGAGAGGCAGGAGTCAGCACCATGGACACACAGATGTAGAAAGAAAGGGGTGGGATGGGGGGGTGGGTTGTATTCTATAGACCGAATCATTTTAAGTTCTTTGTAATCACAACCAGATGGCCAAATGCAGAGAAGTGAGAGGACGGAAAGGGAAAAATGAGACAGAAAAGGGTGAAAGCTGTACTAGGCTGGACATGTCCAAAGTATAGTATTACATCTTCATCTTTCCCCATCACGTAAAATTTTGAGTGAAGTCATACTTTCACTGTTAATTCGTTTTTTCCATCAAGTCAAAGTTAAGCCCCCTTTACCCTGTATCTGCATCTAAAGGCATTTCAGTTCAGTTCTTCAGTGCTTTAGGCTTAAGAGGATGGTGTTCCCATGTATGGTAATATGCATATATTACGGGAGGGTCAAATAATACAACACATTTAACATAACACATTTATTAAAGACAGATAAAAACGTAAACACAAAACATCTACATTGTAAGGTGGGTAGATTACTACAATTTGGCCCATATAAAGAACCAGTAACAGCTTAAAATGATAAAGGAATAAAGGCAGTGATTCGGCTTAACTCGTGCCTTCTTATTCTGGTGCACATGTAGAAGGGACAAGAAGAAATCTGACCTACTGGTCTGACCAGGAAAAGCACTTTTACCACTGGACCCTGCAGGTGCACATTAAGAAATCCCTGCTGAGCCATGCAGCCTATGACACTCATCTGGCGTCATCCTGCAGCAGGAGCAGGGGAGCAGACAGGCAGACAGATGGGAAAGGCCCTTACAGGCCACTGCACACTGCTCTCACAGCACTTGGTGCAGTGTGTAGCAGAGCAGATGTCTTCTATCTACCATACCGGCCCTTACTGCCTCAGTGTGTTTGTGTGCAGCATGCAAGGACACAGAGAGGGCAAATATTTCTGTGCCATACAGATGATAAGCTGCAGAATATAATATATCAGGCATAACTGGAAGAAGTTTCATCTTATATATCTAACATGTATGACTGAGGGCACAGTACTTACAGCTTAATTACTGTTTTTGATTGTTCTATAGACATATTTCAAGGGCATGGAGATTTGAATATGAATGTTTGTTGTGCCTGGGCGTAGCCTGGCCCCAGCCTGGTTTTCAGTCTGGCAAAGAGGGCCAATATTTATCTAATGGCTGCTGCTAGTGTTTCTCCAAAGGCTCCTGTTGCTTAACACCACATGGCAGAAATCATTTTTACAACCACGACTCCCTTGTTTTTTTTTGTGATTTTGGTGTCTTTAAAGAGAATATGAGTGTTAATGGGTGGTTTGCCAGCAGATATAGTAGAAAACCTGACACAAGATCACAGTGAGCTGGTTTATGTTTGTGTGTACCATTTCTGGAGATGTCCAGTTCCACCAGCTGCATGAAGTTGGCCACCTCAGGCGGGAGTCTCTGGATCTCATTGTCACTCAGGCCAAGCTTCCGCAGGTTCAGTAGTCTGAAGAAAGGCTGCAGAGACAAATGATAGCACATCAGCCAAACCAGAACATAAAACACTGGCACAAAAGTTGTTATTTCTAATCGTTAAATTTGATTTCATCAGTTGAAACATTCCACCCGGGCAGAGTCAGTGTTACATTACACACGTAAAAAAGTGGGAAACTCTTGAAACAAAACAGTGAATCACTTCCTGATTGTTTGGTGTGTAAAACATTACTACTATTACTATGTAACTTGAAAAAATTCTACATTTGCTTGAAAAAATAACTAAATGATTACTCAACTACCAAAGTGATCCACTAACTGATTAATCGACTAATTGTTTTGGCTCTTTACCGTACAAAGTATATTAGTTCTCTAAACATTGGGGATAGGAGGGTCGTCTCCAGAGCTGTTTTTTTAATTTTAAACCTTCCATCATCATACCGCCCCCCAAAAAACATCACCATGGCAACGCCAACCAAACAAAGTGGCTTTCGATGGGAGAGCTGGGGAAGAGTGCTGCGTCTGTGGCCATGCCAAGTGCTTTCACAAGAGTCTGGTTGTTGAACAGGACAGCTTTCAGAGACATTCCTTCACCAGCAGCGCTGTGTGCGTCTGTGTGTCATCTCAGATGGACAGACAAGACGGGCAAGCGGGGAACAGCGAGAGTAACAGGCCGAAACTATGCAGTTATTAACCCCTCAATCAGTCCTGGGTTCTGCAGCCCACAGAGGGCCCACTGTCTGCTCTGTCAAAGGCCGGTCAACTTCTCAGACGCTGTAAAGGAGGAAGACCTGTGAGGAACTTGCTGACTTGGACTCTCGGGGTAGGGGCTTGTCTAAACTCAGTATTCATGGATGCTATCTGAACACAGACGTCTGCAGGCTTGGAGCCTAAACCTTAATTCGAATGAAACCTCAGGCTGTCAGCAATGTCCTCGGCTGAAATCATCCCTTGTGTATCAGTAACCACAGAGATTAATATGTGTAATTGGAAAATGCAGGCAATTTCCAAGCCCCTCCCTACTTCTCTGGGATTAAAGCCTCAGAAATGTAGCACTGTTACACTCCTGTCTCCTAACTGTTGCATAAACATGTAGTAAATCTGATAAAGCAAAACCTTCTTTGATGTGTGCAACACGCATGTACACACACTCAATACAACATGCTGGGAGACAGCTCTACAATTATGCTGCCAAAGAGAAGAATGCTGCAGTTCAGCTCCACTCAGTTCCTCGATGACAGACACTTCCTGCTCTGCTCTTAACTAGTTTTGTGTTGTATTGTATTTGGATGGGGAGTAACTACAACAGCAATGGGGTTTTTTTCTCCCAGAATCTGCCCGGGTTTTCCTGGCAGTGCAAGACAGAACTTGTCAGGACCTTCCCAATATTGAAAATTTCCCAGCATTAGCCTGGTAATTCATATTTACATCACCTCTTGATGGAGAGTGAAATGGGAGGAGGAAGGATTACATAAGCACAGGAAAGGACACAGCCAGAAGGAGACAAAGAGGGTGTTGGCTCACTGAGTAGCAGGTGACAGGTATCAGATGGCAGGAATAGGAAACAGGAGCTGAGGGCGACCATGTGACCGGGGCCAAGCCCAGATGGGAACCAGCCCCCAGAAGGGGAGGCAACCTTGCTGGGAGAACAGGTGACACTCAGAAAGAAAGCTACTCAAGGTGAGGGTGCTGTGACACACATATACACACCTGACAGGCCATGCCACAGAAACAAGAACACACTTAGAAATATAATTTTAACTCCACATAAAGTCAGAGAAGCCATATTACAGCTAACAGACAATCAGCAACTCTTCCATTCAGGCTGAACCAATCATCCAATAAAAGCTTTGGCATCAGTGCATTCCTCCCCACTCTTGATATCATCCAGAGCTCAATCAGTGATGAGGGAAAGCAAGACAGTAATGCAATCATGCCTGCGAACAAGTAATTATGAACACTCACAAAGATGGCCATTCACTCCTGAGTGGCCACTCTCAGACAAGCTCGCTGGTGTTTTTCAAGGAAACAACTATGGTGCTGTACCCAGCGGCAGTTTCTTTCTGAGAAACTGCAACACGCCAAATGATTCGTCCAATCAAACGCTGACGTTTTACATAAGTAACATGCGATCAATCTGCTCTTTGATGCGTTTTTCAGAACAGTCAATAACTGCTACTTCCATCACTGAAAACTGGGTCTGATGTTTCCCACCGACCGTACTTTCAAATTAAACAATGGAGAAGCCAACAGTGTCACACGGTTCAATGGGTCAATTGGAATAACAAGTGGGAGCAGTGGGATTTAGTGTACCACCACTGTCTTCGTTGTGTTAGTGAGCCACAGCAGTCTGCTCAGCTTGCCCTTGCAGAACTGTGCTTGTGTAACCATTTGTAGAGTTGAGGCGACACGTTGGTGAGAACCACTGTGCCACATTTCCTTTACAACTTTGCAACTGGGATGTTTTAACAAGGGCCTTGCAAGAGTTGTTTAGTTAAGGAAGGGAGTGAAGCCGTGAACAGGGGGATATGCTACAGTGGGGTGAGAGGGGAGGTGGGTAAATGAAAACCATATCAGCAGAGGGCAGTGTGGGGTCTCAGAGCACTTACAGTAATATATACCAAACCATTCAACACAGCCCACTCTCAAACAACCTGAGAATATTATGTACTAGTTTTGCTTGTGCCCAAAGGACGCAGATAATTAATTCCAAAGTCCTTGTGGCACTTAAATACTGGTGTGTCATGTGTGCTTCACTTAAAATGAAAACATTTTCTGTTTACAGCCAAAACAAGCAGAAGAAGACAAGCATCGAAACTGGAAGTCAACACTACGTCCTGGTTAACTAAGCCTGTAGGCTATCTTTGTTTGATCAGTTTGTCCCTTCCAAAGAGCAGCTAACACATATAGTTATATGTGACTGGCTGAATGAAAGGGTTACAGTCATGCCTGCAGCCGTGTTTCCTCTTAAACAACTTTGAATACCAGACAAAAAATAAGTAGGTAAACTACATTAATGGTGGTCAGGACAGCTATGAGAACTGACACAGCTGCACAGATTCAGCTGGACTATGACAGTGTAACATCCACTATGTGGCCAACTCAAGTTACTGTGTAATAGATTCTGTGGTGCGGGTACTTATTTGAGATATCCCCCATTATTATACAGTGAATGAAGCCCCGTCACCAATGAGTAACTGATGAGAGAGCAGTGTGTGTGTGTGTGTGCGTGTGTGTGCGTGTGTGTGCGTGCGTGTGTGTGGACAGTTGTCGTCCTGCTTAGCTTACATTCCACCCGGGCAGAGTGCGTAAATGTGCCTCAGGATGTGTCTCTGTATCCGTGTATTCACATACTTCTGCATATTGCAGACATCCTCAGGTCACAGGAGAGAAGATCTTGTGCTGTAGGTCTTAAAGCCAGCACACACCACTGTTTATAGAGGCTTAGCTTTACTTTGGTTAAGGTTGCCAAGAACGCTACAGTAGTAGGACTCAGACGCATGCGTGCTTCTGGGGGATAGGGAAGTGTGTTAACATGCATATTTGTGTGTTCATGTGTATGAGCAGCAGTGGGTGTTTATTTGAGAGTGTTTATGAGTGTGTTTATGTGTGCTGGAAGAAACTGTAAATTCACAGAGAGGAATGTTAATGTTTGCGGTCCTCACATGACTCCAGACAAACAAATTAAAATGGTGACCACGGATATCTAAGGGGAGAAGCGTGCATGTGTTTGTGAAACGTGAGTAAACTGTATGTTCTCTGTGTGAGTAACATTCCACTGTAGGTGCAGTCAGCTGAAGCCTGATGTTCACAGAGGCAGCAGTGTTCCAGTCAAGTGCTTACGTTTTCCCTCCAATCATGCCATCAGACTACAGAAAGAGCAGGCTCCTCCTTCCTTGCAGACACACACACTCTCACACACTCTCACACACTCTCACACACTCTCACACACTCTCACACACACACTCACACACACTCTCACACTCTCACTCACACACACACTCACACACTCTCACACACTCTCACACACACACACACTCACACACACAGTGGGTCAGAGTACACTGGCTGCCCTTGGCGGGACAGATAAGCCGGTGTTATGTGATTATGCAGCTCAGCTATTGTGCAACGCCGTGACTCAGAGCTCTAATTGGAGAAAGCAGAGAGAACGAGAACCGACACAAAGAACCTCTGAACTTTTCCAAAATAAAACTCAAACACATTAAATTCCCCTGAACCTTCTCTACTTTCCTTTATTACCACATCGAGTCTTATTGCATCACACCTCGTGTTTTCTTCACCTTTGACCTTTGTGACTGTAAATCATTGTAAATCTTCACCTAACGTCTGTTTCCAACACAAAGGTTTTAAGCATTTTGAAGAAATAGTCTGAAATAATGTGAGCACCACAGGTTTATGGGCTCCGTAGTGCAGTGTGTATGGCTATAAACCTGCTGTGGAGAGTCTTGTCCCAAGTGGCAGTAAAAAACTATTTATGTTGATTTATGTTGCAAGAACCATCTTGACTAATTGCAGGAGCTGAAAGTCTGAAGAGTTTCAGGATCTTTCCAAAGACGCCAGATGTATCCGACTGAAATGTAGATAAAGTGTCTGATAAAATAAACAGAGTGTTGGCGCTGTTCGAATCCTGGTTATAAAAAGCAAAATACAGCAGGACAGAGAGACGGAGAGGATTAGTGTTTACAGCCTCGGATGAGGAGGAGGACGGAGGTTTTCCTCTCTGCTCGCTCTGTATTGTCACAGAGCTGGCATTGAGCCACTGTGTCGTCTCACAGAGGAGATCAGGTGATGATTTGGTTACGTAACCTCTGATCTCGTCACCGAGCGGCAGAATCAGCCGTCGGACCGCTGACTTGGCAGAGGAACCACATGACCTCACTGTACGTGAAGATTTAGTTTCCAAGCACTCGTTCATGAGCTGCTGACAGTGACACATCCATAAACCAGGAGGTATCTCACTAACTCAGGGATGTTCCCAGATGCTCGTGCTTATTTTTGAGCTTTTATTTTGTAGAGTCCGGTTTGTGTTTGAAATTTCGAGCATCCTGTGGTTTTGTGACACTGCCCTTTGTAAACCGAGGTGGAGGAGGGCTCGTTGGCTCGTTGACTTGCGGGTGACCTTGGTCCTGATCTCTGCCCGACCTCCTGTTTCCTTCAGCTCAGAATCAGGGGATTGGAGCACAGCCGCTGAGGTGGGAGCGGAGTTTGCGTCGCCTTGCCAGGAGCTCGCCGTGCCAAGACAAACCTCCCCGTCTGAGGGCGCAGAGCCAAGAACAAATATGAATGATGTGTTTCCTGAAGGGCAGCACAGAACAACAGAACCTGCTCAAGAAGTTTGGGAAGAGTCTCAGTCACGTTACTATTAATCCAAGAAGAGCTGAATCAAAGGCGACTGCACGAGTCTTCTCCCTGCTTACACTGAAACTCACACACCACTGGCTCATCAGACGAAGCTTTTATTTAGCTGAGCTAAAGCTTCGTTTTCTCCTCTTTCTTCTCCCATCACCTGACGACCCCTCAGATTTATTTGGTGACTCTTTGGAGGGGTTTGACCCCTAGGTTGGGAACCACTGGACTAAACTCTTTAAAGTAGGAATTTGAATTTGCAGCCCAGAGGTTTTTTTACGTTGTGTTATTGGTACGTCTTTTTTTTTTTTTTACTTTACTGCTGCTGAGTTCTTCTTCACTGATGCTTTTACACATCAGGTTTTCTTCTTCTAATGAAACTTGGTGATGTCTCATCATCAGCCCCTGTCACCAGCTTCCAGAGAACTAGCTTCATCATTCCCATCAGCCGTTTCTCAATGCTTTGTGGCGCATGCTAACTGGCAAACGTTAGCATCGTCACCGGCTAATCGAGGATAGTGACCATGATAAACCTGCTGTTACACAAAGAAGAATCAGAGACAGGTGCACAAGAGAGGAAAGAAAGAATCCGGCCGGAGCGTTAAAAAAGAGGAGGAGGTAAAAAGTGTGTTTCCGTCTGTGGTCACAGATTCTGACGCCTGGTTCTCATAAGAAAATGAACATTTAGGAAAACAAAAAGACAAATCCCCAAACGGCACTGAGAGCTAAACGTCCTCTCAGTAGTTTCCAGGCTGAGCGACTGCACACACTCAGCTGCTGTCGTCACCATCCAATTTACAAACGCTCATTCATGTCCTTCCATCATAGTTCACACACCAGTGAACACACAGCGCCGCGGCCAAACATGAACCGACTCCGCTTTGTTCAGGGATTCCTGTTTGGAGAGCCAGAATAGTGGATGACCTCACTGTTGTTGGGATGAATGGTTTGTTTGAAACAAAAAAAGCATCTGGAAAAAAGCTTCCCCAATCAGTCTGGAGTCCTCTGGGAGGAGACGCAGCAGAGGGAGTGTTTATGGTGGATTTCCTGCCATTGCCACTCTGACAGCAGGTGACCAGCTGCTCCTCTGCACCTTCATTTGTCCAGTTTCTGTTCTTAAACAATGAGGGACAATTACAGGAAAAGACAGCAGAAGAAGTCATCACCACCTCGCTGCTCAGTTTCTGTCTTCCTGACACTGATCTTTATCTGAGCTCAGACCCGGTGTTCACTGCAAACACAGACAAACATCAAAGAAGCACGAGTTTAACCGAGAGCTCCGTCTCTCCCACATTTTAACATTCACATCCTCACTTTCCTTTTTGTGCCTAAAACTTTTGCACAGTTCAATTCAATTTTTTTCAATTCAA
Organism: Toxotes lorentzi; assembly: GCA_037833715.1. Lineage (NCBI taxonomy): Eukaryota > Metazoa > Chordata > Actinopteri > Toxotidae > Toxotes > Toxotes lorentzi. Next base: position 4,826,398 of record JBBMJY010000013.1, read on the forward strand.
TTTTATTTATATAGCGCCTTCCACAATCAAATTGTCTCAAAGCGCTTCACAGAGACCCAGAGCC
>JBBMJY010000013.1:4826561-4849417 GCA_037833715.1 Toxotes lorentzi
GGTGCATTTGGTGTGCAGGAGACTGTGGAGAAACTCCAGACACCCAACTCAATGTCTTAAATCATCAACCTAAGGCCAGGTTCATTGTTTAAAAAATCTACAGTATAAATATCCATAAAAAGTCTTATTTCTGACAGCTGCTGTAACTTTTGCAGAGACAAAGGCATAAGGTCTTGGCATTTAGTGAAACAAAAACAAAAGAGGCCGGACCAACTCAATCAGGTCTCAGCTCGCCTAGGCATTTAATCAATGGACCCACTCATCTCCAAGTCTGCTACAAAGAGGAAGTCAGATTACATACCATCATTAAACCTCTCCTCTATTCTTTCCTCTGTTTTTCTGTTTTACTCTAACACACTTCCTTTCCTTTGCAATTCCTCTGGAATTCCTATTCACACATTCCCGAGCCTCTTAATCTTGTGCCAAATCTGCCCCGTCCCCGGCCTAGTCCTTGGGTCCCCACTCTTCCCAGTATCCATTCCCTCACAATGCACATAAACTACACACACTGCGCGCACACTACAAGGGTGAGGGGCTCAAAGAGAGGGGAGGGGAGAGCACATGCTTTTGTGCTGGCCTGGACTCTTTCAGTGTCCAGGGAAATAAAAAGCAGAGAGGATTTGGTTGACTGAGTAACTTGGTCAGTCACTGGAATGGTGAGCCTCATTACTGCACACACGTTTCTATAGATAGCCGCAGTCATTGTTGTGGTATAAACGAATGACCACAGACACAAGACAGCTCTAACACAAGGCAGTTGTGCATTAAGAATCAGCCCTCCCCATCTTACTAAACCTAATCTCTTCAGTGCTGTGTTATTTGAAACTAAAAGCACATGCATCAGCAAGACAACATGCTCAGTCACTTCAAGGCCAATGCTAATGGAGCAACATGGGCTGATGTTTCTCTGCTGCCTGGCCAGAGCGTCCCCCTCCCCCTGCAGAGCACCGTTTGAAACACAAAGTTCCCCAAAACTTCTACACATGAATGACACCCTAACTGGTCCTCTTCCCCTCCTCCTTTCCACTGCTCCACCTCCTTGGGTTCCCTCCATTTTCCTTGGCAGAAGGACAAAGGCCAAGCAGCCAGTCCCACACAGGGCTGTCAGTCACAGGCCGGCCCTCACTACCCTCCCACCCCCACCCTGCAGCAAGGCCAGGGGATTCCTCCATTGTCCAAAAGGGCACTGTGGAGAAGAGGGAGAGGGCTAGAAATGGAAGGACGAAGACTTGAAAGAGGAAAGTGGCAAAGGATAACAAAAGACAGGCATGGCTAAGAAGGATAGAGCAGGCAAGAGGGGAGAATGGCGCGGAGGAGAAAAAGAAGCTTGTGTGCGAAGTAGAGAGTGGAAAGCTGAGAGAAAGGGAGAGACGGTGGATTATTAATGAAGAATGGAGGGTAAACAATGGATTCCCACAGTGCTCAGGACACTCTGCTCCACTAATGGGGACAGAGACTTAAGCCACTGACCAACAAATGATCTCAACGGACTGTAAACCCACTGCCCTTCTCCCCAGCAGAAGAATAATGTTGTTTATTAATCAAAACCATGACACGTAACAACTCAACAGACTGTCATTAATGTGGTTTTGTCTGGTCCACTGTGCCTCGTAACCAGCGTGGAGTACAATGCTCCCACTGGCCTCGTCAGAAAACCCACACACATCAGACCAACAATACTACCATCCACCTACCCACAACCATAAACTTACATTCCACTTCCTCTGCCCTCACCCACTGTCTCCCACACACTCTCCCTCTTCTGCCTGTAGCTTAGGTGTGTGTATGTGTGTGCATCTGAGAGACAAAGAATAAAAAGAAACCACATCCACAAACACAGCAGCAGTGCACACTGAACTGCACCTATGGTGTGTCATGTGTGCTCCATTTAAGACAGCACAGGTTTAACTGAAATCACACTAGCTCACACACAATTTACAGGAAACATACAAAAAAGTGTGTACAGGTCTTTATTTGCCCATTTATTAGCGTTTGTGTGCCATTCTAAAACAGTGTGCATATGTGCACAAGTGTTTGTGTTTCACTTAAGTGGCACTTTCAGTCACGGCCACCCCTATCCGACTTCAGTTCCCCAGGCTAAACAGGCCACACAGAGAGACGGGTGTGGTAAAGCCAGTATGACTGACAGCCTGACTAACTCCCATCTACTTACACCTGTCCGGGTGACTTTGATCTCTGCAGTGAGCAAACACAGCCGAACGTCTGAGCCTACCACACTGCAGTAGCAAATTTCAACTACAGTAGCCATGATATGCTCTGACAATGAGACAGCGAGGGGAGATAAAAACTGTGGTGAGCCATAAAAAAAAAAAAAAACCAACAAATTTCAGTAACAACTCTGCCATTGTCAGAAATTTGCATGATGAGGAAAAAAATGAAATGACTGTGTGTGGTGGCTGAGATTTCCTGGATGAAAAGAACAACTCTGAAAACAGCACAATCCAGAAAAAAGCTGTATATCCACTGAGGAATGGATGTATGGCCCTGGCTGAGGGGGTTTGGGCCTGGGGGCTGTGCACGTATACAGTTTTTGTGTGTGTGTGTGTGTGTTTATGACTGTGTATGTGAATGAACTCGTGTATTTATGCTTGCTGCCTCACAGCATCCTTGGCTGTATAAACAGGGGGAAGCTGGGCCGTTGAAGTAAACAAGAACTGTCCAGGAAGAGAGGGAACCCTCTGTAAGGGCAAACCAACGACAGTGTAGCCCACAACACCCCAAACTACCCACTGAAAATAAAGTACAGCGTGATTTCTACTAAGCGACTGTGGTACATGGTTAATAAACAGCCACAGTGACAACAGGGGCTTTTGCCCCCTTTGCCTCCTGGGAATGTTGTTGAGTTTTGTTGAGTTGACAAAACACTATTATGTTTTAGCATATCCTGCCTGAACTCAGCCATATGTGAAGCTTTGAATGTTCATCTTACAGATTCCTATTTGACAGCTGTATATACAAAGTCAACAAACACTGTAAAATAAATAGAAAGCCGATATCACACTTGTGTCTGTTGATGCAGACTCCAGAGAGCTAAAGGAGGAAGATTGAGAGCGAACAGGTGGGCATGGCATTGTGTAGCTAGGAAGCTCCTCCACTCAAACATACTTGGCTTAAGAGTACCTCCATGACCCTTGTTCAGAAGGGTAAGTCTTTTGTTATATTTGCCACCCATGCCATCTCATACCCAAGTGAAATGAACTTCAAAATGGAGGTAGTTTTCTATCACTACAAACATCTGAGTGCAATAAATTATATTCACCACCAAAATGCAAACGTATAATAATGGTGAACAATGCAGCATATGGCACTCTTGGTTATGCTCACTATAACCAAGAATGGTGATTGCTTGGTACAGTAAAGCGATTTCCAGCATTTAAGAATAGACAAGTAATCCCTCCACTGCTGCCATATTGGTGGGCTAATCACTGCTTTGGTTTCTAAAACCGTCACAGTGACAGAAAAGCTTGCACCACCAGTTCTGGGACGCCATGTCCACAACTTCATTATCACAAACATACAGAAAGAGAGTTAGCACTGAGTCCCAGCGCAGATTTGCAACCCAAACTAAATTCAAAGCAGCAGCCGAGCTGAAAGCCCTGAGCTTGATCTTTTCAGAGCTCTTACACCTGCCTACAGATCTGTTTCAGATTTCATAAAGCCCGTCTTCCACCTGACAATCAGAACACTTAAACAAGATAATCAATACACTGCTATTCACAACATCACTCTACATTAGAGAAAGCAGGAAACAATATAACTTAAAACTACAAACTGCGCTACTGGCAAGCAAACAGCCGGGTGCTGGGAGGTTTCTCTGATGATGAACCAAATCTAAAGGCTTCTGTCCAAAGAGGGTGCAGCATAATCAACACCAACACTGCCTGGAAATGTAAATGATAACTGGTCCAGCAGGTGTCTGGAAAGTCCGAACAAAACCTGACCACAAAGTGAGCACAAAGGGATGGGCCTAGGTTTTCTTATTTGCTGATGTATTAATTGACAGGCAAGTGTACACTGCTCCTATTCAGACCTTTGCTGTTCAGTTGAGATTCCCCAGCTATGCTCTCACAGCAGGAATGAAGGGAGTACACAGGGAAGTCAGAATCTGTAAAGGGACGCCCTCCACCTCCACCCCCTCTCCCCGACTTCATCACATGCTTTCTCATTCTCTTTCTGTGTTCCCACAAACATGACACAAAACCAGAAGCGCTATTGTTTATAGTCCAGAGAGGACGTTTGGCTCTTTCCTGGATGGGCTGGATCCGGTATGTGCTGCCTGCCTGTCTGCCAGCTCTCTGTCTGTCCTATGGTGGATCCGTGCTGCATGGGACCAACATGACAATCAGGGTCTTTGGTACTACACACCCCAGGTTCTGTATTTACAAGTAATTCCTGGCTAGTTAGTAAACAAAGATGCTGCTGAGGTACATCTCGTACTTAGAAATAAAAAGTGTTAAAAGACTATACTATAGGGAATAGGTTTAAAGAAAAAGAGGATCTGGTGACCATGTACAATCTCATACAGAGAATGATACTTTAAGATCATCTCTACTCATGCTGTGCAACAACTTAATGGAAACAGTAAAGTACGTTAAAAAAATATTATCAACATTCCTCGATAACTGCATGCAGGTACTTGACAGCTTTTACTACAGGAACAACGTTGAGTATTACACCTTAAAAAAAAAACTACAGAAAGTTCTTTTATGTGTTATGGGTGCATGGGTAGCCTCAGTACAATTGATTCATTGTGTGTGTCCAGGTTGTGGCCTCCCTCACAGGATCATGTGGCTCAGTGTCTATCGTTTTCCAGTAACGGTCTTGGCATTCACCCTCTTGCAGCAGGCTTCACACAGGTCTCTCTCTCTCAGAATGTCCCAACTGTTTGACATGGGAATGGACAGCTATGGACGTACCATACTCTCCTGAAAGTTTCCCACAAATATTCGGTTAATATTTAGGTGACCTCTGTAGGCTTTGTATTGAACTTTAGAAATATTAGGCAACAGTTTTCAAGCAAGTAAGATTCAATGCTGCCAAGTTCTGAAACACTGTACAACAATCATTATTCACAGAACATTTTAGCACATTCCTTCAAGTCACTGAGCATCTCTGCTGACAGAGTAAATAGCAAGAGTGGCTGATGACAAGGACTGATAATCACATATCATTATTTCAGCTAACGTTGCATTACCATTATGTTATACTACAGTGAGAGTGATTGCGGTGCTGGAGAGGATGCTTGATGTGAATTTCAAAAACTAAAATGAACAGACATAAAACGAACAGACAAGTTGCGTTAAGCCTGGTGGTCACATTAATTCATTTGCATATTTTTATGGCTCGAACACGGGGCTGGAATAGAAGTAACCCTATCCGGTGGCATCAGTCAGTCAGCCTTGTGCTGCATAGACATGAGCTGACAAACATCTGTCAGTTTCACCTGGATAAAACAAATCTGGATTACACAAGAACCCCCACTGTTTTTGAGTAAATAAATTTAAAAAAGGTCAAAGTTAGGGGAAAATGTTCAACTCGTATGCCATCAAAGAGCAACGGAATACGACTAATTCAGTTAACCTACTTAATTTTCTGTACGCAGGGTGTCTTTAATGTATGGCAAGTTTGCACAGTGTCATATGTTTAGAGCTCAGAAATTTCTAGTACTGAAAAGCACACACAGCTACAACACTAAGTTTGCTAAGTGGTCCACCAGAGCAGCACAAAGTCACCTCTATGTAGTCCACCGATCTAGCATCCCTGCCCCTGTGGAAAAATAACTGCTCCACTTTAGGTGTTGCTATAAAGTGCCTCTGCCTTGCTGCTGTGGCTTTTTCAAAGCACAAGGACAAAGTGTGGCTTTGAGACAAACAGATCTGCTCTCTCTCTCTCTGTATGACACGTTTGGCTCGGGCAGAGGCCAAGGTTGCTGTGTTGTAAGCAGATTTGGAATAGCAATCACTAGGGCCTGAGTGCACACATGGAGGTACAGTAGGTCTGCAGTGACAGGGAAGCCCCGGCCCACCTGGTGTCTCTCCCTGACAACACAGAGTGAATGCGCCCCCGCATCAGGCAAACCACTGGCCCTGGGAGATCCATCACCTTGGAGACCAGCATTTGTTCAGTGAAGAAGCCAGGGGAACAAGGAAGCAGAAACCTCCCTAGTGACGCTCGACTGATGATGAAATGAAAACTATCACATCGCTTGATTTGGACAATTTATCTGCTAAAAGAGACACAAAACAGCATGTGAACACCTGCATGGTGTCATCACAAACTCCAGAACCTGTCCTGTGATTTCATCTGATATCATTTTATTTCTGTGTTATAAACACTGGGGCAGAGGAGCGTTCAACACTTTAGCACATATCTGTGCTTATCTTTAATACAAGACACAAGACTTAGGATTACAAGCCAAACCCCATTAGTATGTCATGGAGACAGCATAATTACAGATTTGACTGCACATCCCTCCCACATGACTCCAGAGAGGATCAACGCCAGGAACGACCAAAACACTAGTCTTAAGCCCACAGGCAAGCACATGCTGATCCCCACAGGCCATCTGAAAAATGCTCTTCTACGTGCCCAACATCATGAACCTGGCTTGTGATGGCAGATCTAAAAATACACTACGGGGGAGCCTGATAAAAACGTAAAAAGAATCGCGCTGTAGATCGGAGCACAGATGGCATGTTTCGTACCTTTGCAAGCATCCCATGTTCCTTGCCTAACACAGTATGAGGTGACAGTCCAACCACATACATGCAGGCTCAATCTGTGCTTGTCCTTGACCTGACCTGACATGTTTCTGTGCTCAAGAGCAGCAGCAAGCATCAGTCGCTTTTTACAGAGTAACCTCCATTCTGCAGCCTGTCCCAGAATTCCTACTGCAGCCTGCATCCCTTCACTGACTGCCCGCACAAAACTCTCTATAAAATATGATTTGTTGAATACAATCTAGGTCATTGATCAATTGTCAGGTGAGAATCTGCAGCTGATGCCTCTGGATGTGCCAAAGTGTCAGCCTGCAGAGGGCAGGCGAGGTGCTAGTTAAACAAGTAGTTCAGCAGTGACAGACAAGTTACTGAAGTGTCTATCTGGGACAGCAGGTCCAACAGATGATGCTGAGGGGGGGATGGTTCTCTCAGTTTGTTGGCTGCTCTGCTGAAGAAGTGTGGGCTGAATACATCTTCCAAAGAAGAAATAAACAATTAAGTTCCTCTGCCAGCGAGGCGTCACTTTCAACAGCCATGCGGTAGCTGGTCTTGTAGCTGGTAATGTACTGGATGCCCTGCCACACCCACTTGGTGGTGAAGCGATCCTCAATCTTCCTCTTGTAGGTCGCTCTAGCCTCCCTTGATGCTTCTCTTAAGCTTCCCCTAACCCTCACATGCAAATGCAATTATTTTACCTTATGTCCACCACAAAAGTGGAAACATATCAAAATCAAGGTGAAGTGGGGCAAACACAGGCCCACTCAAGAGGCTGGAAATTCGAATTCCAGCAGTCCAATGAACGAACTGTGGATTAGATACGTGCTGAGATGGATATTTGAAGGCTGAAACCTTAACTTATCTGAGGTCTCTGAAGGACAAACTATGTAATGGCATAACTATCTCAGACATCCTGGCAGCATTTACGTGTTGCAATTTCTTGTTGCTGTTCTGCAAACATATACATTGATAGCAATATATCCTCAGTAAACTAATTTCAGCCCATGTATCAGATGAGCCAAATTATCACTCTGTCTCTAATCTGAAAGCACAGTCAGTCTACGTCTAAAAATCAATAAGGTATTGCTTGTGTCTGCTAAATTAGCTGAAATTGCCTGGCTGAGACCAGACAAAGTATGAAAATGGAAACACAGACAGGCAGTTCACGGAGAAGTGCTGTTGGGGTTTTCTCTACACTCTTTCAGCTGAACACTTTCACAGTATTCCCATTTGTGTTTAAGGGCCCTGAAGAATATGAGCAGACTTAATTACAACACCGCTGGAATGAGCTGAGACTCATAGTTAACAAGGGAAGACTGAAATTAAGTTTGATTAGCTTGATGATTCAACTGAATCAAGATGTGCATAGCTATGCATGCTTCACTGTTAGCCTATGTATAGTGTCTGTGTGTGGGCTTTACCAAGGAATGTAAAATGAGTAAGTTCAAGTGTATGTGAGAGGAGTGAAGGGAGCTTCCAGAGAGAAGGGCAAACTCCTGGAGATTCCAGAGATGCCTGCATTTCCTCGGATGTCACGTGCTGCAGTGCAAACACAGCTATGCTGAGTTAATTACACATTGCACACTAAGCCTCTAACTTCTCCCCAAATGTTTCACACTTCAGCAAAACCATTATTAAGGGAAACTTGCTTAAAATGCCGGTTAAATTAAGTGCATCACAACTGCAGAAAATCATTCAGTATTTTTCTTTTTTTTCTTCTTTTTTTTTAATTAAAGACTAGAGAGCACAGAGAAGTGCATGCCTAAGCACAAAAGATTTATATTTTCTGTACTGTTCCAAGAGCCTAAATATTGTTTTGTAAAGTTTGATTGAACTCTTTCACAACAGTGACGGAAGAAATATTATTAGAAAGCTGCCTGTTGAGAGAATAAAGCAGAGACAATGAACACAAAGAGTTGCACTGTGAATTGCTGAAATCCCTCAACTTAAAATAACTGACCTTTTACTATAAACAATGCCCTAACTATCAGCACTTAGTGAATCAGTCATCAGATCCAGCCATTCTGTTGTGACCACGTCAACGGACTTAAAAGCCGACACATCAACACGAGACATGGCAAAGGAAAGGGTTAACTGCTGAGGCCAACGTAGTCACAAAAAAAGTAAAACGGTGAGCAGACAATCAGGGCATTCTAGCTGCACTGGAGATGAAAAGATGTGCTCGGGGCCTAGTGACAGGCCCGCTGATGTGCACACTCGCATGCACACACACTCACAGCGGACACGAATTGCTGCCATCTCTTTTCTACAGACCTGTTACTGCTCCGTTTGTTATTCATCGCTGGCATGAGCATGACACATACATGCGTGCGTGCCGCTTTGTTGTCTCCAAAGAACCCTGCTGTGCTTTCTATTGACCTCTCTTCTATTCTCCCTGTCATACACATAAACATTCACCCATCAGCACTTCTCTATTAGACGCCTGAAACTAGTCATGTGGCACAACCCACACATCCAGTCTGCGTTATATTATGTTTGTTCAGTAAACAATTAACCAACCATGTACCGTGAACTGTAACATCTGAAATGGATCACCCCAAATCAGAACTATAGAGTTTTTCCACACACCTGACCCCCTACAGTTTTAGTAAGAGCAACAACAACATTATACTGGCCTGCTGGAAAGTAAGGATGGGAATTAATAAGAATTTATAAACACCAATGCTGAAAGAGAATCCAACTGCTTATCAGTTATCAGTCGGATTCTTTTTCAGTTCCCTTAACAAATTCTGATCAGTTTTCGTTGTGGAAAAAACATTAGCCATGACTCGTCCTTGTTGGAACTGTCAGAAAAACATGCTGGCATGGATAAAAGATCAGAGGCACACAGTTCAGAAGGTCTAGGCAATCTGGAGTCGGTTCTCAACAGGAACCGGTTCTCAATCTCCACTCCTAATGGAGACTGCCTAATACAGCAAATGGATAGGGTTATTTCAATTAGTGTTTGAAATTGACAGAAACTGCCTTCACATCCACAATGCAAGCATAAACATATAATGCTTCATATCACATTAGATAGATTTTCTTCCTATCAATACATATAAATTACTGTTGAAATTACTCAGAACAATGCTCTGCCAAAGCTGCAGCACAACTTAGGCAAGACAAACCCACGCAGAACTGACACACACAGAAGCAAGTAGAAAATGCATTTAAGTAAGACACTGAAACAAAACAAAACAAACAACTGAAATTGTCTATTTAAAAAAAATTACTCTTAAAATAAAGAAAATGTCCATATCTTCAGGAATTTTTGTAATTTATCCCAAACGGATAGATGTTACGAAGCTCCCTGGTGCAGACAGGAGAATCTGTTGTAATTTGACAGTGGGGATGTGAGTAAATCTTAAGAAAAGACTGGTCAGTGGGGGTATTACAACTAATAATGCACCATGATTATAGGTAATTGGTCACAACATGGCAGCTTCCTTGCATATACAGACAACGGAAAACATGTTTCTATAACATTCAGTGATGATGGCTAATGGTAGGCAAAATCAATAGTGTGATCAATAAGGAAGAGAAGAACACAACATAGCAGTTTAGATAAGCTGTAAAATGATTAGTGAGTCAATAACAGCTTTGGTGATCAGGAAATTCGAAACACCAAGCTCTGCAATAGGGACCTGTGATTTCATGGTACACATGTTTGAATTTTATCAGCTCCTTTGTGTTTCTGTAAATACAGAAACACAAATAGGGGGGGTAAGGGGAGTAAGTATTTTGAGAAAGAACTAATTCAGTAATTTATGTTTTGGGTTGAGCAGGCTAATATATTGTTCTTTCGCAGCAGTTTTAACACAACTCATGAAGCACCAAAAGCAACAAGACAGCAATTTGCTGGAGAGCAAATTCAGAATTGCTCTACATGGCAGTTTAGAGACAGTCATCAATCAGAATTGGCTGGGTTGGATAAAAATATTCCCCAAATGGAACCAAATGTTTGCACTCTGGAGTCCTGCAGATGACAGGCAGTGAGATAGTGAGTCAAGTGAAGAGCATTCAAGTGGTGCAGACATGGTAGTAGACACTGCTGTGGCCATAAGTTTAGTGCTGCACTCATTCATTATGACTCCTGAGCTCTTGGGCTTAACATTCCTTCACGGGATGGTGCCATATCTCATAGGATTATGGAGAAACACTGAGCTTTACATCACTTATCATAAACACTATTAGTTAGAGAAACAGCTTCTGAGTATTGTGTACAGGACAGCGGGAGGAGCAGGGAACAAAACAGAAAAGGCGCTGTTCTAGGAAGGATGATTTACTGGAGTAAACAACAATAAAACATAAGATATTTTTTCTCAAACCTCCTGTTTTCATGCCAGGACTTAAAGATCCCCAAATGCTCCACAAAAAAGGTCCACAGTGGAGATGGTCTCACAAAACAGGGCATTCCACGAGTCACTTGATTATTCCCACTTCCTGCTCTCAGAGACGCTCCCAACAACAAGAAAGCAACAAGAAAAACATGGGCATCAACAAATCAGACTGGCCCCAACCTAAACGCTGACTGAGTACCCGAGTTGCCCCACAGAAAAAACAAACCAGGGCATTTGTGTGCATTCTCAAGCAAGCCAAGACAGAAAGTCACTCTGAACCGGCCACCTGTTTCTAAGCACAATATAAAAGGCAGAGCTGCTCTGTTGTGGTAGCTGTTGCGTAGACGAAGTGGTTGCTAATTCCAATTTCCATTACTACAGCTGAATTCAAACACTGCAGGGCTACAGACTGCAACCACTTTTAGAGAGTGAGCGAGTTAAAATTTCATATGGTCGCATCTGTGCAAGTGCACGATGATCGTTAGGCTGTTCTGGTGGCCCTCCACCACATGTAGTGCATTAGCTTTTGTGGTCGAAGATTGTACTTTTTCTTCTGCACTGACTCGGTCTGCACTTTCATCTCATATCAGTGCATGTGTGCCAATTATTTAAAAAAAACAAAACAAAGACAAAGAAAAAAACAAAATGCGGACAGAGAGGAGGAGGCTGGAGGAGAGGGAGAGCCAACGAGAGGTCCAGACTCAGAAACAACTGATGATGAGAGTGCAGGTGCAGGCAGGGAGAAGCCAACTGAGCCAGTGAAGAAGAACAAGTACTACTTTCAACCACAATGGCTAAAGAAGCACTCATTGTTGCGGTACAAGGGGAATGCTATGCTGTGTGTGGTGTAAGCAATGTGGCCCATGCACTGCAGGCAGCTCTTAACTTGTTACTGGGTCAGCACAGTTTAAGCTTGAAGATTTTAAGTTGCACGAAGACAGTAAGAGACATAAAACCTGCAGGGACCGATGCACCACCGAAAACACAGAGCCCCTCCATACTTCTTTTCAGTGGTTAGATGAGACTAATCGCTGGAGGAGAATGAAACGGTCATCAAGTTCAACACTGCCTATAACATAACAAAAGAGGAGCTATTGTTCACAAAAAAAAGGTGCAACCAACTGATAAAAAGTTGGTAGCAGTGGTTAGTCTGGAGCCCTGCACTGGTTAAACACTGATACTAAACCCTGGTGGTATCTTCTACTGTAAATAGTAAATTTGATGGAGATAAGGGAGCTGAAGGTGAGGGACAGCGACCAATCTGAAGCCACTGGGAAAAAAAGAACACCAGGGATGAGGATGTGAGAGCTATCAGGTTTCACAGTGACAGACAGAGGCCTTCAATGACTGAGTGTAAACAGCAGATAAAGGGCAGCATTTGTTTGTGGTTGGTTTTAATGCCATCCCAGGTGACCTATTCCCCCACAGGGACATCAGCACCCTGACAGATTAGCCTCAAAGTGCTATTTGTGTGACTGAGAGTGTAGTTCCTGAGCTCCAGTATGATCAAAAGGTTCAGAAACAGCATTCGACCCCAAAGAAATGTCAGTGCTGAATTTAGCCACTCAAAACTTCATCCGTTCAGCATTTTCTCTTTTTGAGTCCGGAACCTAAACAACCTGCTTAAAACCGACCATGCACAAGGAAATTACAACTGGCTGGTAAAGGAGCGTATGTGAAGTGAAGTGAGTTTTGTGATTTAGGTTTTGATATTCATAAGTTAAATCTTGCTAGAAAATTATGAAGAGTTAAAACGTTTTGTCAGTAAATCAACTAGTCAGATCATCTGCAATTATTTTTAATTTTTTTTAGTCAGGCAAAAATACCAAGCATTCCTTGATCCTAACTTCTTATTTGTGAGGATTTGCAGCTTTCTTTTTTTCTTTTTCTCATTGCATAGCAAATGGACCGTTTTTGTGATCTTGTTCTTTGTTGGCTGAACAAGACATTTTGAGATATCACCTTGGACTTGCAGTGAGGACACCGTTTGAAATAAGGATTTAAGTGAGCCACCCCCTGCTCCTGGATACAGGCAGGACTGTGCCCTTTAGCTCTGACGTTTCTGAACACTGCTGTTTTGCTGAAGGGATGAAATCAACACATAAATGGACAATAAAGACAAAATGGCGTCAACTTGCTCATCTTGTCTCCGTGCACTTAACGCCTGTAGCCAACAGATCTCCCGTCCTGTCACAATGCTCCAGGAGGACATGCAGCACAACCACAGACGCTCCCCTATCGCAAACAGCTGCCACCGCCACCACCACCATCAATTATTCACTAGAGCTTTGCCTCCTTGTTTACCTTTGAGGCTGGCGACCGAGGCCAGAGTGCACAGGAGAGTGGTGAGGCAGGGTCAGGTCCAAATCACACTGTCGCTGCAGTGAGGTAGGGAATCGTTGGACACATGTCATGTGACAGCCCAATCTTGAACAGGAAATGATGCTTTGTTGAAAGTCAGGTCAATGGGACCACACAGGGTGGGACCAACAACATTTTAGTAAAAGGACTGTGATTTCCGTATTATTGTCATTAATGAATAATGTGCCAACTTCTGTTTGTACATGCTCCACAACCCCAGATGTATTCATCTTACAGTGATCAAATCTCTACATCTGAGCAGCTGGAATCAGCAAATGTTTCCTTGAAATGACTGATCGATGATTAAATCGTTGCACTGATTTACTGTAGATGGGGAGTGTCAAGCAGGGACTAAATTCTAGGGGCAAAATCAAGCAGGGCAGCACATCCACATGCACGTCACCACCACTGGTATGCAGGTTCACATAAAAAAAATAATAGGGGTAACTGTCCATATCCATGCTATATAGAAACCGTGTTTTGCACTGAAGGCCTGACATTACACAGTTGACACTGCTGCCATTTCCCAGGAAGAATGCATGATTTCTCAAACTGAAAATGAGGGAAGGGGAGAGATTGTCTATGTGTGTGCCTGTCTCCAGGGGACCAGCTGTTAGCTCTGTGACCACTTCTCTGACTGCTTCTTTCCCACCTGACACTGCATGTCAGCCCAGACTTAAGTGTTCACGGATGTATGGATGGATGGCCCTAACACCAGAGTCCCAGAGGACCGAGGATCAGTGGAGCTCAGCTCAGCTCCCAGATCACTTCCTCCAGTAGAGGCAGTGGAGGTGCCAGAGCCCCCATCCCGCCGTTCTCCTGTTAATCCATCTCCGGAATAAAATACACACCCCCACCACAATAGACTCACTCTCTCTCTCCCACACACACACACTTCCATTACCCCCTGGTTCCTCCAGATTGGGGGGAGGGGGGTAGGCAGGATGTGAGACCAGCTGGTCATCAGCTCAGACAAAGAAACCTGCTGAATGTGCTCTTGCATCAAAAAGAAATTCAGATCTCTCACAATGTTGTCTCTTCATAGCCTCGACAGCTCTGAATCTCTCACTTTCCAGGCAGTGTGAAACTGCCTGATCCTGTATTTGGGGGGGGGGGGTTGCTTATAAAAGTTTGGGAAAAAAAGTTTATTCCTGTTTTTCTCACAGTTGTAGTCCTCTACAGTCACTGCGGGGGAAGGGTCAATTACAATCACAAACTGAGGAAATCTTAAAATCTGGCCTGATGCGTCAAAACAAAGCGTTCACACCACAAATCTTATTTTAGATTCATTTACACCTCAAGAACAACAGCACTGCTGGCTCTAACATGCTTTACCAAAGCATGAGAGAGAAGAGCAGAAGAGTGAGAAAAAGCTGAGCCCAAAGAACAATGTGGTTTTACCGCAGAGAAGCATGTGGCAGGTGTAATTTATCTTTGGTCCTAGCCTAGTTCAGCCATTCGCTGGGGAGAGACAAACCAGGGCTCTCCTGTACAGTTAACTGGAAACTGAGGGAGGAAAGACAGAACTCAACGGTACACTGTGAGGATACAGTGTAAAGTCCTAGATTATTCAAGCAAACTTTGCTCTGTGAGCACCGAACTTTTACACTGGATGGGTGGAACGCTATTCATTCTCAAATCAGACGACGCCATTTTTCAATCCTCCTAAAGATGAAGATTTATGAAACAAATACACATAAAATGAAACACTTTACTATTCAAGCCTGGGTAAACAATGGTAGACCAAGTCAAATTCAGCAAGAACTGAGTGAAGGGGCCTAATTTGAGTTTCACTTGACCCGAGGCTAAACATACACAAGGGACTCAAGAGAAAGGCACTCAGATTTTTATCAGCGCGTTTATGTGCTCGAAAAGAGACCCAAATGGCAGAAAAGCAGATCCCAGAGTTCACTGAAACGCACTGGCCTGTATGCAGGGGGTCAAAACTGTGGTACTGAGGGGTGTTTTCACGGCCGGCTGAAGCCCTAATCTGCCCTTTAGCCACAGATCTGTTAGCACACACACAGAGAGGGAACTGGTGACAGCTGAGGATTAAAAAGACTGCATAGTCATCCTTCCTATTTATCATGCACATACACTTCCACTTCATTCAGACGATATGTAAACATATCTTTTTTTCACCATTCAGACAAAACCTGACTTCCACTTACTAGGCTGTTCAATCAGGGGTACAACCAAGAGCTGGTGAACTCATGAAATCAATTATGCGGCACAGATACGTGTCTTCGTAGGCCAGTTATTCGCTGCAACAGTTCTCATATTTCTGTAACATATCAACTGTACTTACAAGGTGCTGTTAGGTAATAACACTAGGAGCGACATAAAACCTGTTTTGCAAAGTGTGGTGGGGACACACCCTTCAGGGGTTTGTTCCCTATTTCAACCATGGAAAAGCCAAAACAAGAAGATATGTTCAGTCCTGTGTCAGCACACATGTTACAGTTGTAATTTGGGCTGCGGCTTACTGCACCTGCAGTCCGTCTGGCTCCTCCAAAAAGGACCCCCCTTGTGCTTTTAAGCACAATCTTAAAAATGATCATCTGAGTCATGATATGCTTAATGTAAGGTTGGTCAGGGGCAGTGCAATGAACACAGGAAACACCAAGAGCCATGACATTGGATATGAGAGGGGGGATTGGACTGGTGAATGGACTTCTTTGTAACCTGTCATGGGGCTTGAGAATGGCTAAAAAGATAATTCCCTCTTCCAAAACACGATCTTTGAAGCGGGGCCAGTTTCTCAAAGCAGCAAAAAGAAATTCAGATCACTTCAATGCAAATGTCCCAACTGAAAACACAGAACAACATCGTACATAAGAAACAGAGACCTGCCAATTTATAGAAATTTAAAAAGTAAGTGATCAGTGTATTCCCCATTATTGTTTTTGTGTTTTAATTATTAGCATAGGTCCTTCATTGACTAATTGAGAACAAAAGACCCATTAAAGGCTATCTGAGATTAGCTTTTGACCAATGGGAGAAAAGAGCTGCGATGCAGCATTAAGGGCTAAGGATGTATGGGAATAAGGGGAACTCCGGACCAGCTGCCTACTTAAGTTCCCTAAACTCATTTCCCACCAATATGTCATACTTCATGCCACAATTGCACGTAATAAAATCATTGCCTAGATACCACCTTGCCCCACACTAAAAGAAAAAAAACAATCCTCTTTATTTCTGTTTTTTTAACTGGCATAAAATGTTCTTGATGTAGCAAATGGAGACATCATTTACTGCAGAGAGCATAATCTAAGATTGGTGGGCAGTGCGGTGGGGGTGAGTCAAGGCAAACTTAAGAAACTGTCAGGACGTCTAAATCTCCATCTGTTCACTATGCTAAAACCCTTCCACTACGTTGTAAACCATCCACCCCCAGCAGCACTGCACTAAATACAGCTACAAGTAAAGACTGCGTAATGGTTCATTATTAACTTCAAAAGAGTTACCAGTTTGCCGTGCCTAAAACAATTTAATGGTTGTATTGATTGTGTCATTGTGTATTTCAGTGACAAAATGTTACTGCACACATAAAATCACCTGACTGAAACTAACCCTGCCTGACTGGTCGCAGGACAGTTTGCTGCCCCCCCCCCCCCCCTTTAAGAGAAGTGACAGTATGTGAAGGTGTCACCTCTGAGCCGAATATTCTCTGTTTAAGGCATATGTTTTACATGGTGGTGCAGCCAATAAACAACACTGTCCTGACTGTTATGGAGGGTGGGCTCATTCACAGACATATGGGATGAACTGATGAGCAAAAGTGACCCGGGATGTTAGGCTGACATCTAAAAATAGCCAAATGACTGACAAGCAAGTCCACAGACTCATCTCTGACTTGAATACACAGTGACAGGGAGAGAGCACACAAATGCAAAAGGCATTCAGACCCTTACTCACTTGTGAGCTCATTATGGTAATACCATCATCATACAGTCAGTGCTCTTGTTCTCAAAGCCTGTATGGGCCTGACCTCTCACACTGCTCTGTCGCTGAAGCCCCGCTGAATCTGAGGACCAGAGAGCGCCCATATGCTTTGTGTCTGCACGCTATGTATTCACCACAACCACATGAGACATTCTGTCAACATGCATTTATGTCTCCTGGTTGAATCCAGCACCACACAGAGAGACTGTGTCGGCTAGCTGTCTGCACCAAAGTACTTGTGTGCATCTGTCACTCAGTATTTCAGAGACTCTGCACCAGGTACACTGTGGCTGTCTGACAGGTATGAACTAAGTGGAGGAAATGCACTGTCTGTCTGCAGGTAAGCCCCATCAGGCAAAGTAGGCCTTAGTTTTTGTGCCAAGAAGCAACCCTATCCTGTTAACCACACTGAAGACGGGTTAAATATAAGAGTAGTCATGCAAAAAAACAACTTTTATGAAACAAACACAGGGAAGGCAGATCTAAAATAAAAACTCTTTATTAAAATATATCCATATAAAAAAAACTAACAACTCAAAGCAAATGAATTGTTCAAAAGCCCAAAACTTTTCTGGGTTACTCTAGAGTGTCTGAACTTTGTAAGCTTAGGGTTATGTTTTCTGTGCTTTAAGTATGAGTCTTATTTATCAAAACACTTTAAATGACTAGTCAAAAGTAGTTACAACAATAAATGTGTATTCACATACTAAAGACAAACAAAAAAAGCTCCATTGTATATGATTCCCAGAAGGTAACAGGTGGCCCAGTGTCAACACTTCAGCCTCTGTTGACCTTGCCTTGTTAACAAACTTCATTAGTGAATGTGCCACTTGTCCCTTTCACTACTAAACTAAAGCCATGAAATGTGAGAGACTACCACTGGCCAGTGTATTCATAAAAACACCCTGCACCATCACAATCACAGTGCCTTGTCCTGAACTGAATAAAACTAGGAGAAAGTCGAGCAAGAAAATGTTTTGTTCCACTGCTCTGAAGCTGTAAGGAAAAGAGCCCAACAACAATCCTGTTCCCCTTAAAATAAACCCGTTGGCCATGCAAAGAGAACTTCTGTCATATTTTAAATAGTGGGAGTGTGGGTGGGGACAGCACTGCAACTCATTCCACGCATGCCTTCCCACAATGCATCCAATCCAACTGGCCACTGATGCCATTACTACAGGCAACATGTTGTGTGCCAGCTGTTTCGGTCTGAGCTAATCCCTCTGAACATGCAGAACATACACTCTGCAACTGTAGGGCCCATGACCGACAAATATCCCATCACCCTGGCCCACTTATCTCCACACTTTATTTTGTTTCACTCAAGTTAGCCAAGGCTTCAGTATTCTGGGAAGCCCTTGTCAATACGAGCTTGCAAAAAAGTAAAAGCAGTAACTAGTTGTAGTGTTGTTCAAAGTTCATGGCTCAAGTTCACATTGTCACATTGATGACTGTGAAATACTTTTATCCACCTCCATAACAAAACAAAACAAATGTGCTCTGCAACTGGTGCTTAAAACAGCAGATACTACATATCATCACCCAATGATGTTACAGCACTGCAGGTCAAAATGATTAACCATATTTCCGAGGAAGCAAGGGAGGAGGTTCCCGCACTGCTACGGAAGTACCTGAGCAGGTAATATCATGAAGATATTTATACTGTTTATCTCACCTGACAGTGACCTTTGCTTTTAACATGTGTGAATAAAACATGAACTGTGTGCAAGTGCGTAGTGGTGCAGTGTGAAACTGGCATGGAAAACCATCAAAATAGGACTCAAATACAGAGGAGATGCTCGTGGTCTGTGGACTCCGCATACCTTTGGTAGCTCCTTGAGTTGGTTGGCATCGAGGAGAAGCTCCTCCAGGCTGCGACTGTAGCGGAATATCTCATCAGGGACTGTCTGCAAGTTGCAATGCCGCTTGTCCACCGACTCGACGTGGCGGTTGCAGCGCCACAGGGGGATACACTTCAGCATGTCCGGCCGCCGTGGGGGATTTGGTTGCCGGTGCTACTGAAATCTCCGCATCGGAGAGTGAAGCGGGGGAGGGGGGGGGGGGGTCGCTGGGGCAGAGAATATTTTGTGGGAGTGGGCTCACTCAATGTCAAAACACTCACTGCGTTCCCACGACGACCCTGAGAAGGAGGCCGAAATCCACTTAGAGACACAAAAATAATCCCTTCGACCTGTAAGCGATATTCCCAGTTTCAGTTCAGTGGTGTTCAAGGACTGTCAGGTTCGTCCTAGCGTCATCCACCCCGGAATTACAATTAACATAAACAAAACCAAGAACTCCCAACTGGCTAAAGCGTTCCCTCACTTCTTGCACTCACTTGTTCGCGCAGACGGAGCGACGTTAGCTTGTGTTTGCTACCGCCAACATCCCTGTATCACACCGAAGCTCTGCCGTAGCCGAAAAACATGCAGCCAACGATCCAGCTATGGAGAAACGCTGCTTGGAGTATCCCAGTCATGAGTGGCGACTGCTAAAGCAACCACTCGACTTAGGTTACAGATAAACAGTTACCACAAAACAGCTAACATATCCCACGGAGCGAGTCAGCAGAGATTAACCCGAGTATGGCTGCGCAAGGATGTGCTCGTCCTCACCGGCTGTGTTGTTAGCAAGCTAGTTACCATTAGCTAACCGCGGCTAGTAGCTGACTGAACGCCTTTGTGCCTACCTGCCGTTAGCTAACGCTTGTATCACGAAAGCTACGGAAAACACCTTCTTAATCGGTGTGTGTGGTAACAACATCCCAAAAGACGCCAAGCAAACGGCCCGGTGGCAGCTCTTTCAATGCGATGTAGGGAAAATGTCAGCAGCGACAACGAGAGCTTCAGCAACAGCCGCGCTTCCCTCCCCTTGTTCAGCCGAGGCACGGCCGGTTTGGCGTGTGGGGGGCTGGGCTAGGTTTGAGCTGGAGCACCGCCGCTTTGCGCCTCTGTAGTAGAGGCCACATGTTACTTTACAGCTCCATCTAGCGTAGGTACTAGTTAGCTTCACAGAAGTGTACTCTTAAAACCTTGTTCAAACCTCACACGAGTAAATTCGTTCAAATTTCCTTATCACGCATGAAGAATATGGCGTAGTAGAGTCATAAACGAGCATTTCCCTGAGCAAACTGTACAAAGCTTTGCGCTGGTTACTGTTAGTTTAGTTTTACTGTAATGTGTCATGCATGTTGTCCGTGCACAAGTGACCACATTACAGTGGGGAAGGACTAAACGATGCACAAAAGGAAACAAAACCATGCATCTAGCCCAAGATCTGATTTTGATGACTTCATCAGTTGCTTCAGTGTTTAATGACATGTTAAGAAGTTATGTGTCTCATCAGGGTGATATTCAAAACATACTGAAACAGCTACTTATTCTCCCTTGACTCAATGTTTTAGCTGGAAGTAGATGTCAGTGACACACACTTAAATACTGGAGTTACCACAGAGACGCAGGGCTAAAAAATACATGGCACAGGTAACATTCTCTACCAGTCACAGTGTTAGATAATTAAATTTTCATGTCACTAAATACAAACCCACTTTGGGGAGGCATTACAAGAAACTGTAGCACCCAGTATGCCAAACACAGAACTGAAGGAGTAAAAGTTGTCAGAAGCATGAAGTAAAATATCTGTGTTCAAAATAAAAGATAATACTGTAAGGTGTTTGGTAAGTTGTTGAGACCCTGTAAAAAACACAGCTAAAGCACTAGTTGCTTTAAGTACATGTTTTTACTTAGTAATCAAATGCTATGCTCTGCAACCAGAACACAGAAGCCCGGTCACAAACACATCTTTAAAAGGAGTCTTTATTTCATAGCCATTAACAAAAAAAGAAAAGCTGCATCACACTTTTTGTGGACAAACAAAAACCTTTAATCATAGAAAGAAAAACAGTTTACATGTCCTGGCAAATTCTTCAAAGAAAAATAAGGAACTAAAGCAGGAAAACCTAAATGTTTTACAAGACTGGATTACAAAAAATTTGAAACTTGCACCAAAAGGGAGTCTTCACAGATCACAAAGCAAAATCTGACACGGAAGTATTCTGAATGAATCCCCACCGACGGGGCGTTTAACATTAATATCAACAGCGATTTTAAAAAAAGAAAATAAAAACATAATTACAAGTTTCAGAAGCCCACATCTCTAGCTGCAGTGACTGTGGCTGAAATGTGTTTGGGCGACAGGTATGGGGATGGGTGCTGGTGAACCATCTCAGACATTTTATGCAGACAGGTCACTGCTGTTGAATCGGTCTTGGTCATACACCTCTGCGACAACTTTGCGGCCCCCGAACCAGCGGTCATTGAGAGCCTGGATAGCTTTGTTCATCTCTGAGGCCATGGAAAACTCTACAAAGATTTTGACAATGATATCTGCATCCTCCTCTTCTCCTTGTTTTTCCTGGTAAATAATGACTCTGTTGACAGAGCCAAATTTGCCGCACTCTTCCGTCACCTCACCCTCCAGGTCGTCATCAATGTCCTCTGGTCCAACCATGTTTCGAAGAACCATCACCGTGGACTGGAGAAAAGCAAGGCAAGGATTCAATCAGTTCAAATGAGTTCAATAATTACAATGAGTATATAAAAGCTTTCCTCCACACTTTTCCATTACCCCTTCATTTCCTTGATCTCACCTCTGACTTTCTAAGCAGTTTCTGCATCACCATATGTCTGGCACTGCTGCCCGAGATACTCATGTGCTCTTGGTCACTCAACATCTCCTGTCCTGTACCATCCTGAAGCATCTCCTCTTTCTCCTCTTTCTTGTCTTGCTGGTTGGAGCCACCGGCTTGATTAGACAGGACTGGTGGTGATGCGAGCACTGGGTTCACAAGACCAACCTGGGGAAGCACTGGTATGGGAGGACGCACCGGAGTCACACCTGTCGAGAGAAGACGGTGTTTGACATGCAGTCGGTGACATCGACTGTACAAAACTAACTAAAGAAATAACCTTGGTCAAGTAATTACTAACAGAACAGGTAATAATTTGGGTTGATAATCAACCACAGTCATTCTGAGTTGAGTTAAATATTGATCAAATGTTTGACAAGCCCAGCAATGTGATGTGATTTTCAGTTAGTTCGGATAAACCCATCTTTCAACATTTAACCTCCTTCAATTATGTGCCTGTGTATATATATTTTCCTTTTTAGTCCCCCCCATGTTTTCATTTGTTTTTTTTAATGTCCACCACCCATTCTTTTATTGTCCCTTATAAGACGCAAAATATATATCAGTCACACAAAAGAGCAATAATTTGACCATGACTAATTAAGATCAAGTCATCTGTGTGATTGTACAAAACTTACTGGCAAAATACTGTTATCCATGCAAATGTGATTGCTCATTTTTAGCAATTTTTGCCACATAAGTCATCACATGTCCCCAAATGTCAGATCACAAGAGTTTACCTGTGTGTGTGTGTGTGTGTGTGTATGTGTGTGTGTGTGTATA
>JBBMJY010000013.1:4849517-4890802 GCA_037833715.1 Toxotes lorentzi
GTGTATGTGTGTGTGTGTGTATATATATATATATATATATATATATATATATATATATATATATATATATATCACACAAAGGTTATGTTTATACCCAGTCTTGATTTTCAAGCTAGATTTCCATGACACTTTATTGACATTTTATGGGCAAATGGGTCTATAAATGTAAACATAACAATGGTAAAGCCATTGTGAGGGTTATGACAGATCCAGCTTTGAACAAAACCTAAATTCTGGGATATTTGGTGAACTCTGCAGCCATGCTAAAAATGGAAAAACTTATAAGGAATAAGGGAGAGGAATGCATCTGTACCAGTTTTTCAAGTCCATGTGACCAATTACCTATGAATTTGCCTAGAAATACATTAACATAAATTTTATACACATATCTCTTAAACATTGTAAAACAAAGCAAGCAGTTTACAGAGTTATAATAAGTCATAATAACTGATGAATTCCATAAGGTGAATTGCACGTAAAGCTGTATGATTTAAACAGCACTATAAAAACACAATTAATCCTGCTTTTATGAAAATGAGCACTCACTCGTGTCTTGGTACACACCTGTGATGACCCCTGGTGCCTGGGCAGCCATAACAGCCTGAGGTATTCCCATTTGCTGACCGAGAAGTTGGGGCGCAGCTAACGCCCCCAAGACTGAAGCGCCAGCTACAGCCTCCTTAAGAGAGGGGGGCCGAAGACATTAGGTAAGGGAAACACACAGAACACAGCACAAGGCAGCACAGTCAACGATCACACACCATGGCACAGATCGAGCTCAACCTTGCCTCTCTTTAGTGAGAATCAAGTTCACCAACACCATTTCAGTACAGATTTACTCAACAATCATTGACTATCCTTAGCAAGTCATAAATATACAGCTGTAATGTTAAAAACTCGTGAAACACTCTACATTGAACACAACTGTCTGGTTAGTCACTGACTGTTCACACTGAAAAATAGCTGTCAATGTGCTAACTAAGAGAGAAGACCTCTTAGCTTACACACCCAATCAGTGAATGGGAGGAGCTTTGATTACTATACAATGTATACTATACAAAAAGAAATTAAATCTTTCATTGCATGTATGAAGTCTGTATTTTGAACACATTAAACTGTATTAAAAAAGATTAAGCCCAGAATGTTTCATTTTTCAGTGCATTAAACTGACACTGTGTCAGAGCAACTACTGTTTTTATGTAATCTCTACAAAACTGGCCTTCTCCCAATCACGACAAGAATAGTTCTATGTTATCTGTGCTTTTTGGTGTCAATTCTAGCTAGATCTGGGTTATATTTACCTGGAAGGCCATTAAATCCCTTTGGAAGGGATTCATACTTGCCTGGGCCGTTATCTTAGCAGTGGCTGCCGCTGCAGCCACAGCTGCAGCAGGTGGCAGACCACCAGGGGTTGTGGGGGTCAGTAGGGGCATGGGTGGAGTCACTGCTTTGCCCACCCGTAGGTACTGACCCCCCAGGTCAAAGAGGTTCATTGAAGACACAGCGTCCAGGGCTGACTGAGGCTTTTCATACTCTGTAAGGCAATAATATAATAATAAGTAGTTAGTAGCAGAGTAATGGCAACGCATGAGCACGAGCGAATGAGGGCCCCCCAGCTCACCAATGAAGCCAAAGCCTCTGTGTCGCCCTGTTGTGGGGTCTCTGGCTAACGTGCAAGACTTGATCCTTCCGAAGGCCTCAAATACACTCTTGATGTCATCATCTGACAGGTCAGGGTGGACGGATGCCACGTAGATCCGGTTAAAGGCGCGCGCCTCCTCTGCCAGCTGGTCAATGATGGGTTGCGCCTGACCGATGTTACTTGGCCGCCCAACCTATAGCACAGATCATACCAGCAGGGCTACTGAGTAAGGGGATTATAGTACCAACCGAGAACGCACTCCCGCAGAACTGTATACATGTCAGGCAAAGCCGTTCTCCACCTACGATCACGACGCAAAGCTGCCCTGTCAAATATACTCTGATTATGCCTTGGTGTATAACCATTACTCACTGTTTAAAAAGATCTGAAAAGCACTGCACATTTCTCGCCTATCTACCCTTTTCATCCTCATACTGGCCAACAGTAACAAAATACTCTAACATTTTAAAAACTTTTTTTTCCAAAACAAGGGTAAGTATCAAGTTAAATAAATGAACAAACAATTACTAAATTCATAAAGTAACGCTTTATAAAACATAACCAGAGCACTAAAATATGGAAAATACTTCACCTATGTAGATAATTTGTACTGTGCAGAGATCTTATTTTAAATGACCACAAATTCAAAACCAGAATCTGTCAGACAAACAGGGATACCAAATACGACTTAATTTACAATCCAAATAAAAAAGGTGATTTTGTGTGTTCCTGTAACACTATTAAACAAAGAGGTACAGCTTCATTTAAAAACTCCAGATGTATGCATAGTGTGGCTATTTGAGCTGGTGGCAATACATGTCTCATGCTAAGGTTACGCACTCCGACAATTTCCTCTCTTTGGCAAAAGAACTGAATTCCCTATGTAAGACGAGCATCTAAGTGGGACTGGGATCTGTACTACAGATGGGGCGGCCAAGCAACACCAACCAGGCGCAGCCCATCATTAGAACGCCATGGACACAGAGCGACACCATGCGCCGCTGGGCATCCTACTGCAACTGGTCACTAAAACAGCCTTGATGACATAATGGAAGCACAACACACAACACGAGCAGACAGTACACTAAAACATTCATCCAGAGACACACACACAACTCACACACCTGGAAATCAACAGACACAGACAAGCAAAGAAAGAGAAAATTAGTCACACATGAGTAATTTCACAAATATTCTGAGTACAGTAAAAGTAGATATTGACACAATGACTCAGCATCCAAAATGCCAGGTATTCCTGATTGATCAAACTACACCAAAAAAAGACAGTAACAGAAAAGGAGATATTAATTTGTTTCCCTTTGTCCATGTGTTCCTAAGACCTCGGGTGGTGCTCACGTCTCTAGACAACTTACCTTAATGTTTCGCCCCCCCAACATGACTGAGTTCATCTGCTCCAGAGCCAGCTGAGCCGCCTCTGGCACATCATACTCCACAAAGGCAAACCCCTGCACAATCAAACAAAAGAAGCACAGAACATCTACAAACACTGAAGAACCTTTATTTGTAATCTCTGCATTTAAAACAAAGTGGAAGAGCAGAATTTGTATGAGGTTTAACACTTGTTAAATGATACTGACCTTGTGTTTCATTGTAACAGAATCCCAAGACATGTCAATGCTCTTGATTGGGCCGAAGGGGGCAAAGGCCTGTCTGATGGTGTCCTCACCAAGCTCATAGTATATGGAGCCCACATAAACCCGACACATGATGGCTAGAGCACGTTGCCGCTGAGCTGCCACCTGCCAACCGGGAAAAAACAACACGCGATAAGCATTAGAGAGTAAAAGAAAGGAAGACAAACACACACACACACACACACCCACTAATAATAAATGTGTATTTTCTACTGTGCTTGCTTTCCCCAAAAATAGAGGCCAATCCCAAGTTAGGGGGTCTGGACAGGTAAATAGGGATATGATGGGATACTGTAATCAATGGAAAGAACTTTGTGAAAAAAACTAACATGTACAACAGTTATAAAATACTGATGTCACCACTTGTAATTACAATATGGCCTCTATTCTGTTACTACTGAACAGAAATATGGAGGAAAACACACTGAAGTGATTGACATGCACAGCCCTCACAAATATTTGGCTTCAGTAACTGACCTGTAGTCCAGGGATGCAAGTAAGGTAACAAAAGTAATCGTGGAGTTCAAACGAAATCCATACAAAGTCTTGATGAAAGCATTTCAAACTTTCTTCTCAAGTCTAAAGGGAGGGATGGTTTAACCACCAGAAGTTGCTATGATTTACTGATGCCTTTAAGTCAGTCTGCTTCTGTTCATTTCTTTCTATTACCAACAGAATATAACATGTGCCTAATTCATGACATAATGGAAAGCTGACTTGTTCTTTAACAGAAAGAAAAGCTTGACTTTGAGATGGCCAAAAAGATCCCTGTTCCAGCAGTTCTCTCATTTTGGTCCATTAAAGGGATTGCTATCCCTCTTTCGTCCCATGCCAAGAGCTTTCTGTTTTTAAATGGAGCAAATGCATATTTTTTAAAGAGACGTGACTTTTCTCACATTTATAAACCCTTTATAAAGTCCTTTAAAAAAAAATCCCCTTAACAGCAAAAAAGTCTTCTCGTGAAAAATATTAATAAAAAATTATAATAATGCAAATCATCCTATTGCAACTTAAGTGATTCAACGATCAACAACAGTCAATCACACTGAGTTATGGACAATGTTGCTAGTACACTAGTAGCAGAAAGCCATGTTTTCTTACAAAATATGCATTCTTTGGTTAGATAAAAAGGCAGGGATTGTTGCCAAAGCAACCGGTAAAAGAAGGGTAACAGTCCTTTTTCCATTGGGAATGCGCACAGAAAAAAAGTTTAATAATCTATTGACCGATTGTAAAGGTGAGAGAGGATCTCCAAAGCCCATTGTCACTGCTGCCATCTGAAAGACAGTAAAGATGAAAAAAGTGCTGAAAAGTAGGTTAGATATCCCTTAGCTTTGCTTTTTTTTTTTTTTTTTTTTTTAAAAAGGTCATTGCTTTGCTAGATAGACAAAAGCGGTTAGGCTTAAACTATATTCAGACCCTCCCTCTAAACAACATACAGCTTGGGGAGTTGCCTCCCCTGTCTGAATTACAAATCACGACACAGCAATAAACATAAACAAGACCCCTTTAAAAATGCAAAGCATTTTACATGATAACCAATTCCTTAATGACGATCATCTCCATCTGAAAAAGAGCAGAAGCAAAAGCAAGGAGGGCACATGTTCTACACATGTGATTTTGTTTTTTAGAGTGTGGGGGGGTAGGGAGTAAGATTTCCAAAGGAACTAAACCAAAACAGACTTCTGAGACAACAGATGTCTGAATTACTAATGTATAAAAAGTCTACAATACTCTGTCTAGAATCAGGACTCACAGGTGACAGGCACATTACAAACTTTTTGTTTAGTAGAATACCAAAAATTTTTACACATCTCACCTGCAGGTTGGTGAGCTGTTGTTGCTGATGGGCAATGGTCTGCTTCACCAACACACTCTTAATGCTTTGTTCCATGGCATACTTCTTTGCCTGGAAAAGGAGAAAGGCAGTACATTCAAATTTCTCATATGCACATACAATAGTTGTAACACTAAAGCTAACACTAAATTTTGACCGATAGTGTATCTGTACATTTACATGGGCACAGGAAAGCAGTTTCGGCAGTATCCTGGTTACAGTATATTCCATTTCCGTGGAGCAAGTCAATGTTTTTAAAATGTAGGTTCCTCGTATACATAATGTTTAAGAGATCAGGTTACAACCAAAAGCTGACTAAAAACAGTACTTAAGTTGACGCAAATGTACTAATTTGCATTTATCATGTAAACTTACACTAGTAATTATATTATCACTAAGGGTAAAATCAGGGAGATTCTGTATGCCAGGAGTTTCCTACCCGCTGTAGTGCCTCCTGCTGCTCTGGAGTGAGAGGCGGCAGGCCAAGCTTGGAGCCTGTGCCCTGTCCATTCTCCATCGTCAGAGCTTCACCTCCCTGCAATTCAGAAACAGCAATTCACACAAAAACTGAGAAACACAGTCTGGAGCAGAAACACCTGCCTGTATGTACATCCACATTACATTTTCCTAGTATGAAAATTCCTGTACTGCAGTCATAAGTCACATCACCTCACACAGCACAGATTATTATTAAATATGCTAGCATATATAGGACATACACCCGGATTTAAACCAGGTGGAACTCCTTACCTACGCAACCCTCTAATCGCTGGATCCACCAGACTGAGGCAGGAAAGCCCCCAAGGGGAAGAGGACTGATGGGGAAGCTTTAACAATTCAACAAATTCTAGGGGAAATAAAAAATGCCTTCAGACTAACAAACAGAGAACCAGGCAGCTAGCATTACTTTATTTACATTGCAATGTACACATAGCCAGCCCGTTTTCCCTTAGATTTTAGTCAACTAACGTTAGCCTGGTGCACATGAATGCTAACGATGGCTTTCATCCGAACATAGGCTAGCTCGGTAAAGCAGCAAGAACGGATTATGGTTGAGCCTTAGCCGAAGAAGGGTTCGGCTAAAGTCGATATAGACATCAAATAATTCCTGCCTTTATTACACCTCAATATTTTGCACACCACAATAATTAGAAAAAGCACTACACGATTAGTGAGGCCTGGTTTCTGTTTAGCTTGCTGCTAGCAAGGAGCTAACTTATATTAGCTAGCGTTAGGCATTCATTACTGTGGCGCGTGAAATAAACCGTATTTTCCCCAGTGATATATACTGTCAATTTACAGCACATTTAGAACGATTAGGTTCTACCAGACATCGCGTATTACTTAAGCAACGACCACTGTAGCTGAAAATTGTCAAAGTGTCTCTTTATCAAGGAATTTATTTACCGCAGCCTCCGTAACCGCCATGAAGCACACCTTCTTAGAGAGGCCCGCACACCACAACACTCGCGAGGTCTTAACGTTTTCAATGAAAGGTATCGCGATAGACGAACGCTCGCGATGATGGGGAGAGAACAGGGATTTCACGTATGACCCAGAGGCTGTATAAAAAAAAAATGAAGCCAATGCGGAAGTGCCTTAAAGTGCAATACCACTGAGGGCAGACAGGGGCTCCAAAAAACATCTCCGGCCCCCTAGACTCCAATTCAAAAATAATTCTCTGTCGGATCCGTGTTCATCTGAAAATAATAGTAGTTTCATCTTTCATTAGAAAAAAAAAGCTTAAGTGACTGTCAAAATATAGCCTATGCGAAATATACTGGAATATGTCTCAGAGTCGTGAACAACACTAAATCCCAATCTTACAACTAAATAAACTGTAATAATTTCAGACATAACCAACATTTCACATATAGTTTATTGTAATGCATTTAATTGCAGTAGCTACAATATTTAACAAAGGTTTAAGTGGAACACATCCAAAGGCAAGTCTTATTCAACAGAGTCACGGGAAAAAGTAATCTGACATAAAGTAAGACTGATATGGATGATTTTTCATGTTTGCACAGTCTAAACATTCATGTTCTTGGTCAGGTTCCCTCTGGAACTAAACTGTGACTGACAAAGGCAAAATGCAAACTTTTGAATGGTTGCAGGCTATTAAGACATGCAGCTTACTAGATCAAATGAGAGCAATAGTGGCACTGCTTTGCATTGAAATCCTGTCAACGTAAACCCCTTTAATAGCAACAAACAAATATGTACACCACAGCCTATAGTAGGTGAATGTCTGGGAGAATTCAGGGCTCTTGTCTTCCAAGACACACTGATTAAAAAGGCTTGACACAGAGTATAGTAAGTAAGTACTGTAAGCAATGACTGTACAGCAGCGCAACTGTTATGAAACCGTGACTTTACAGACCCGGGAAACAAATGAAGCAGAGCTAAGTGAGTCTGACAAACAAGAGTATACTGCTGAAGACTGACAATTCACTGTTGTTGTTGTTGTTTTGTTTTTTTCCTGTCCAGTTTTATTAAGGAAAAATCCACCCAAATGATTGTCGTTTATGGTGCCAAGATTGCGTTCTTGACAAGAAAATCTGGCAGAGCTGAAGGGATGTATTCTATTTTTGTGTTTGTGTGGGCTGCAGTGCAATCAGTTCCAAGGTTCACTCTGATATTATCTGAAAGAAAAGCACAGTAGGTGTGGTTCTGGGAAATTAGCATGTTCAAAGCAAAATATTCCATTCTCCTATCAGAGATTATGTTTTAGTATCTGCAGCCCATGGAAATCTTCATGGAGGCTGCTAAATGCTTATGCATAGTAGCACTACTAATCAGTAACAGACATGGCAAAATACTTACACCATAAACTTTCAAACAATTTGGGTAGATTTTGCCTTTCAAACACCTCTTGACTCATGTATGAAAAAAATTCAGTGTTTGAAAATATCCTAGGATAGTTCGGGAAATAAAATAAAAATAAGTCTAACAGTAACATTTATTAACAATATGACAATTTTTATTGATAAGTCTTAAGATCACACTACTAACACCATTCCCCCATTTACATAGTACTATCCTTTTAAATCAAAATTTTCCCATGATGTACTTAAATTTTTTTTATTTTTTATATAAGCTGCAGCTCTTCCCCAAATAATATTAACTGCAGCAGAAAGCATTATCATCAGATCCATATGTCCAATATACAGTGGCTACAGCTCTTAATGGAGCCACCATTAGTGGATGTCAAGTTCATCTTCATAGTCACACAGGCTGACTTTGTGGACTCATGATAACAGATGGGAACTAGTCCAAATCAATGCATCTGGTTTACAAAACTGTAAAAGTCAGTATCAGTAAGTTCAATTCCAAATTACTCATTTAGGTATGATGCCATTCCATTAGGAAATTATGTCCAAAGTACATTGCCATATCAGGCACTTTGCAAGTCTTTGGCTTTCAGAACACTTTCACAGGGAAAACCCTTAAGAGCACTACAGGCTAAAAGAGAGGCATCGTCTCATTGCTCGTCTCTACGTTTAGGCGTGGCGTGTTTAGCTCTCGGAGAAATAGCCTTTAACCCAAGAGTGCAGTGAGGTGTGTTAACTTTGTAGGTCATAAAAATAAAGCAAACAAAAAAACAAAAAGAGGCTTGTGCAATGCTTCTATTGTTCACAGTTAAACAGAAATAAATAAGTCTGCTGAATGAGTATTAACAGTGCATGTTGGACGGAATATTAAATTCCAAAAACTGTAATAAAGTGAAGGCTCTGGCTTGGAAGGGAGAGAAGCTTTAGTAAATTATTTTGTGTACATTTAAAAGTAAATCTTCACCAATCAAAGTGGACACTGGAGTGCAAATGAGGCTTATGAGCAATAAAACGTCCTTTTGAAAACACAGCTGCTGCATTTGTAAAGTAAAACATATCCGTTCTGATTAGTGGCATTATGGAAAACCTAAGTTGTCAAGATATCTTAAGGCATGATAGCCCTTTTAGGCAGGGAGTTTGTCAATCTTCCACTGCTTTGTGGGATTGCTGAACACAGCCATGATGCCTCTGGTCCTCCAACCAGAGGTGCTTTCGGTTCCTCTCTCGGTGCTAGCGTTTCCTCCTTCTCTCTGGGATGATTTACTGACTCTCAAGGCCCAGCGTCCTTCTGTATTTGTCCCCCCTTTTATCCCCAGCTGGGTCAGCTCCCTCTGCTCCCCTCTGTTCCCGGCTGTGTGATCCTGCCCGATGCCCTCTCCCTTTTTCAATCTGTGTGGTCAACGCCCCAGGCCCCTCTGACTGGGCCAGTCGCTGTCGTGACCCCTCCTCACTGTGTGCTCCCAGAGGCAAGCGCTCGGACCCGGTGTCGGGAGATGGCATCCTCCAGGAACCCCGCCACCTTCTCACTGTCCTCCTAAGCATGACAAACAAAATCACAAAATCACATTAAGGGCATTTATCCATTGTTGTTGATCAAGGACAAAAATAAAGCTTTTATATTTACCTCATTTATGAAGGCGTAGTGAACAAGTTCACTGGCAAGGTCTTTGGAGGTGTCAGCTGAAAGTTTCACATGAAATATTTCTGTTACAAAAATCTGCAATAATAATAAACCTGTAGTGCTTGGAAAATATGGATTTTTAGTGGACAAGGCTAGCGATATTCTTTATTTTCTTCCTATCAACAAACCAAAACCAAGATTAAACGGATCCTCCTAATGAGTATTGTATGTTTAGCCAAAGCCTGATCTTACTCATTCCTCTATGACATTAGGTCAGTTCCACATGCACCATCCTGCTGCCATAAATACTCAGTAGCATACCTAGTCTTCTGTTGAAAATATTCCCCAACAAAAGCACAATTTATTCACTCCTGTATGAGTAACATTTGCTAAAAATGGATGTGGGCTCACGACTGAAAGTCACAAGCCCACTGAATATGTTTATATAGGATTTGTTGACCACTAACAAACATATAGAATAACACAAGCCTTATCTTTATATGTACAGCGGTAGTCAACTTACTTGGAAGGATGTCACAGCTAAGCTGCCTGTGAAGTTTGTCATCCATCTTCAGAAACAAAGAGAGCTAGGGAAATATCACAAGGTCAAGTTTAAATCAAGCTTGATTTATATTTACCATTACTGACTGAACTTCTGAAATAAATGTTGCACCCTACTGGTACAGAGCTGCTGGAACAAGGTTAATGGGAGAAAGATCAATACGCTTTGATCATTAAAAAGCCCAACGAATGTGTTTATACTGAAATAGGCAAAGTACCTGTAATACTATGTGACTCACATGAGTTTTGGTCCCTTCTTCATTTGACTCCAAATTACAGTGCATCTGAACAACCTGCAACATCATCAGACAAAAAAAGGTCATGGAGTAAAAAGCACAGCAAAATGAGGAAAAATAATAATAATCATAATAATAATGAACAGACATACACAAAAACACATGCAGGTCCTGTTACATATTGTACATAAGCAACAGGCACAACAACAAAACAAGTTCTTGAATAGAAAAGTCTGCAATGGAAAAATTATATACACTAAATAGGGCTAAACTGGTAACAACCACTGAGAGGGCTGCACTCTTGACATATCACAGAAAATAGTATACCATAATACTGTAAACGCAGTCCTCCTCTATAGACTGGTGTGTAAGAAGACAAAGTCATGTTTGCTCTGTACTGTAGGCTTCCAGATTGTGTGTCTAACAAGGCTGTGGTGATGTCTTAAAGGCTAACCTTCCTCGTTTCTGTTTCCTGGGGTTCAGGAGTTGGCGTCTTGACTGTCTCAACCTGCTCCTGAGACAAGGAGAGGGCACGAGGGACGGGATGAGGACGAGTTGAAGCGAAGTTCATTAACGGGTAAATCCCATTCCTGGTGAGAGCAGAGGACAGAATGTTTTAATGTAAAAAAGTCACAGGGTAATTACGGATTCAGAGCAAGTCATATGCTGTGAGTCCACTTACTTGACATCCTCTAGAAATTTGTCAAGCTCCAA
The DNA here is from genome assembly GCA_037833715.1 of Toxotes lorentzi. NCBI lineage: Eukaryota > Metazoa > Chordata > Actinopteri > Toxotidae > Toxotes > Toxotes lorentzi. Next base: position 4,860,618 of record JBBMJY010000013.1, read on the forward strand.
AGGAGACACATGGGAATATCTGTGAAATATGAGGAAACACAGAAAGAAGCACAATGAGGGTTGTGTTTGACATGTCATGAGATATTCACTGGAAGCCAAAGGTACAAGGTGGTTATTTGATTTTACTTGAGCTGAACTCCCTGTCTGTCCTCATGTTTAATCTCTGCCATGACAGCACTGGGGTCAAAGGACTTGGTTTTCTCCTCTACGCAGTTCTCTGGAAGCAAGTCTGTAGATGAAACACAAATTTGGACACAAGTATAGTGATCTGATATGATAGAGTCTAAAAATTCTCAGTTTGAGACAACAACTTAATGTCAATTTAAGGTCTGAAATTTGCTTGCTATTTGTATGAATGCTGTAACTATCACCAGGAGCACAGAGAGAGGAAACTAGTGATTTTCATGTAGTAAGCTTGGCATGTGGAGGTGAGAAACTCACACTGGTTGTTGATGAGGCAGTGGGCGGCGAGCAGTTTGAGGGAGTGGACCTCGAACAAGACACGGTGGAACAGAAGGTCGTGAGCTGTGGGACGGAGCTTGGCTTCATGACGCAAACAAGACTGCGTGAACTCCTGCAGAAAGCAACGAGACAACCAGTCCAACATACAACTACGTGACTGTCCACTGTGACCCAGTTTATTGAGCATCAGTCCGTGTTCTGGATTTGTTTCCTGGCATGTTTTACTGAAACCTCACACAGATCCTTTATGAGGTTTCAAATAAACCTAGAAGCAAGGTGGTGTGTGTAGGCGAGTGTAGCGTGGGACAGTTTGTCTTTATCTCCATGTTTCCTTAGCTGCACGGGTGTATATTTAGGACACAAAGTATTTTTGACACTCACTCTCATGAGCGGGTCTTCCAGAGATTGACCTGCATTGACGATGGCCTCCTTGGACACAGCTGTATCTCCATTGGCCTGGATCTCCAGTACTGCCATCTAGGGGTACAAATAATCTGTCAACACATACACACAAACACACACAGATGGGAATCTTATGGTATCTATCTGTTTCTCTCACCTCTAGAGCACAGATGCCAAAGGAGAAAATGTCTATGGCGTAATCATCTTCACCAGCTGGAAACGGAAACGAAGAAGCAAAGAAGGGAGGGGTGAAAGGGCGAAACACAGAAAACGTCAAGGAAAAGCTTACCCCAAAACGAAAATGTAGCCATTATTTAATCCCTTGGTGAGAATAAGAAAAAAACTCCCAAAAATCCATTTAACAAAGAATTAACCAGACCATCTTTTTACAGCTCTAAAAGCTGCACAAATCATCCATTAAATGTCTCCAAATGGCCTGTGTGGAATAATGGAAATGTTTAGCGGCCAATCAGTTGTACTGTGGCTCCAGTAATTCCTACATTTAGCTCATTATCTCCTTCAATTACTGTCGATAGGTCACAAAATTCACACAGCTATCTGGTGGAAGACTCTGTCTGCTGCTTTTGGCAGAGAGCTCTGCAAAATATTTCAGTTTTGCTGCACAAGATGCTTGTGAAAACAACGGGCATGAATTTTATTTTTCATGCTATAAAAAGATGTTCCTGTTAACTTCAACAGAAAATGGCACTACAGGTGCAAAACGGCTGTGTGTTTGGTGAAGTGTTGAGCTACATTAAACTGTGGAGGTCATGACTGAATGTTTACTTTGAGGTAAATCATTCAGCTAAGAACAAATAGATTTGATAGAAATCAAGCCGCAGAAGGTCACACACGCAGGCTCCAGTCCGTCACACTTGCCTCCATATTCTGGAGCAAAAAAATGAAGATTCCTCTGCTCGTCGCGATGTTGCCTCCCTTTACCGTGGACACTGGCATCTGGGAACACTGGTTAGAGGAGACACAGATAATACAGATAGATGAGATGACGTAAACTGATAGATGTGACAGCGATGAAAACATACATACAACAAAATTATCTATTTCTTACCATTAACAAATAGCCGATGCCACACTGTGGAAAGAAAATTAGGCATAATTGAGATATTTATTCTGTTTTGTAAAACTGCAGAGATTAAATAGGTAAATCCAGAAATCCACAGTTTGAGATGACAGCATAGGTGGTCACTGCTACTTGTAGTAACATAAAAAGCCCTGCTGGGAGCAGACCTGAGCCGATCTTGATAAGGCCGTTGTGCTGGATGAAGATGGTGTCGCATGTCAGGTTGCCATGGATTATTGGTGGGTCACAAGAGTGAAGATAACTGCCAGTGAATAATAAAACACATTATTAATGTTCTGGCTAACAGGCCAGGATAACAAACATCTCTCATATTAAAATCCTGGTGAATAAATCAGTTAGTACCTGAGTGCAGAGAGAATCTGGGTGCACCATCTCTTCCAGGCCTAAAATACAATTGGTGACAAACCAATGTTAATCCTTTAAGGCATTTGTTCCACAGAGGGCATATTGAAATTCATGGTTTACTATAACACATAACTGTACATTAATTCTCCCTCATTCTGAGGATTTAAGGCAATAAGGCCATGTAGTATATAAAGCTCGGATTTGATTTATGAAATAAAAACAGCCAGTGTACACAGTCCAAAGAGAAAAACGAGAGGATGAGGGGCTGAATAAACTGCAAGCAATTTGGTTTCAAACCCACAACACTGCAAGAGTAAGATATACAGTACGTCTGGGCAGACTGCCACTGGGGCGTCGTGTTACATAATCTCTAATCCTGCTGGAAATATGGATCTGAATAGTGATTTGACTGCAGTACCCTGCGCCACCACCACAATACAGACAGACAGACAGAGTAACGCTCACAGTCTGTGACCAGAGGAAAAACACTGACCTTCACATTCATAGTCTTGTGGTTCTTCTTGGTTTTCTTCAGAAACTGCTTGAGGCTGCCCGACGACATGTACTCTGTGATGAATATAACCTGTGCACCGCAGACGGAGAACGAAAAAAGCAGTCAATTCACAGGTGTGTGTGTGTATACGGAAAAAAGACAGGGAAAGACAAAGAAAGAATTCTTACCCTAGCCTGGCTCTCCTTCATGTCTAGCCAGTACTTGTGGAACTTGACGATGTTTGGGTGTTCGACCTGCATCAGGTTCTCAAACATCTCCTTGATCTTCTCCTAGAAAACACACATCCAAGTAAGTTCACATCTTTGTAGCCTTGTGGACTCAGTAAGGTACTTCAGTAACTTGGGCTGTATGAATAAAAACTACAGCTAAAACTATAAATCAGTTACTCAGCAAATTAATTATGTAATTGGTTAAAAGTAATTTTTAATTCAAAAATACCAAAAAGTTCCAACTTTTGAAGAGATTCTGATGGACATGGTTGTTGATGGTCGTTTTTAGAGGTCCAACGGTTAATTAAGAAATAAAGAAATAATCATAAAATACCACTATCTCCAGTCACAGCATGGTATTCTGTGAGTAATTCATAATTCATAGTAATTCATAATTTCATGTTTTCAGGGGTTGTCCTTTAATTTTTTTAAATCTTTTTTTAATACCTTGGCAAAATGCTGGATAAGCTTTTGTCTTAGGACAAATATCTAGTTTTTGTCTGCTAGCAAGAGAGCCATCACAATGAAATAAACTATATGGAGAAAATGACCGTTATCATACTGGAAAATAAATATGATATATGCATATACATGTATATATACATATAAGCCTGTGATGGCTTTAAGTAAAAAGAGCCACAATACCTCCTGTGCTTTGAAAACCTTCTTGTCAGAGAAGAGCACCTCATTCCACACCACCTCCACACCCTCCTCTGTATCCATGGCCAGAGAGGCACTTTCCACACCTGGGACATTACCTTGGCTGACCTGCAGGGGGCAGAAAGGAACAGATATTAGGCATAGCATAAACTCTAGTACTGATTTACTGTGGTCCAAATCCAAACTTTAAACTACAAAGATGACTTTAAACCTGCATGAACTAATATTTTGCCACTTTGAGGAAGCAGAAAAAAAGTTGGGAACACAACACTGACATATTATAAACTTATAAAGTTGTTATTGCAAACATTACAGCAAAGAATCACTTTTCGACTTCGATTCCGACTTCAGCTGATGTCTTTCACAAACACACAGTCATGTGATACATTGTTCATGCTGAAAAATTATTAGAGGAGCTTCAAGGAAAACAGGTACACATTTGAATTCTGCAGCTAAAATACAAAAACATCATGCCAGCACCGCCGTGTGCCAGGTCTTATCCAGTTCAGGCATATACAGACCAGCAACTAGCCAATGAGAGTAAAGACAAAGGCATGAGAGCACGCTGGTGTCCCAAAGCAACCTGAAAGCTCTCTGCAGCAAAATTACAAAGCAGCAGAGCATTACAGAGCACTCGCTGAAATACTCCACAAAAAAACATGTATGAGATGATTAGAAGTCACTCCTGCTGTTACTATAATATCTGCTAAAAGCAGATATAATCCATATAATCCATTCACATAGATCTGACACTGGCAGCTCCATTAATAAAAAGCTGAATCTGATGTTTGCAAAAAAAAAAAAAAAATCCAGTGCAGCTGTGTCTACAAGGCATAATATTTAAACATTTTCAAATTCAGTGTGGCTAAAGAGCAGAAGATAATTCACTCCACTGAGGTTATGTGAAATGCTGCCAGACAGCTATGACATGATGATGAACAGTGAAGAGGGGCGAGGGGATGAGCAGCACCTGGTGTTAAGAGGGAAGAGATGGATTAGCAGGAGACAGAGACAGAGAAGTGAGGGGATTGTGGATGAGGGATTTAGAGAAATGAGACATGGGACACAAGATGGAGGAGGTGGAACAGGAGCTGCAAGAACTGCAAAAGAAAAAAAAATCAACAAGAAACAAAACAAGGCAGAGTTGAGTGGAGTGAAGAGGCAGTGGCTGGGTCTATAATATGGCAGACGCTGGCAGCCCGCGGCTCCATCACTGCATGAGGCGGCGTTTGTGCAACAGCGGCAAAGAGCTAAAGACTGCTCATTACAGGATAGTGCTGCTTCAGCTGGGTAGACCTAATGTGACCGCTCCTTTTATGCAGCAGGAGAGGTGCTGCAGTGAGTAAAGAGACAGGACTGGGTTCAAAGTCCACTGCTAATAAGCATTAAGCATGGTGCACAACCCTAAATTCCCACTAATACAGCATCTTGCCAAAGTGCTGGAAAATAGTTTCTGCTTACAAACTAAGTGTCTTTTTTCCAGAGGAGCGTGATTTCAAATCAATTCAACAGCTGCCTCAGGATGTTTCTCACAGTTTTTTGCCTTGCTAGCAGCATAGCTGTAGGGATGACAGTGTCTGTACACAGTCCACAACCGTGGTCCAGACTGAAATTGTTCTGCAACTGTTGGATGGATGAAGTTTATACAGATCTCTACTGTGTTTTTTTTCCCACATCAGTGACCATGACTAGATTTCTCACCATGCAACAGGAAATCTTAACCAGCTCCCCGGACACTGACCTGAAGTGAAGTGTTGCTGACCTGTCTGTTATCATTTTTAGATTTAGTAACCACCATGTAACACAGACAGAATAAAATCACATTTCTGCTTATTTCTATTGTTTACTCAGTCTCTGTCTTGGGCACTCTTTTTTCTCTGCCCTGTTACTTGTCAGGTTCTCAGACAACACTATGCTGCTGTCTCACCTTCACAACACTGTCTTCTTCCAGCTGAATCATATTGATTTTAGACATCATCAGAGATAACATCAGAGAATTCAGTCGACTCTTACAGGTACATGGACACAGAGATCAGTCAGTTCAGTTATTCTTAGTCATTTTTATCAGTTTAATTGAGAGTCTATTGACCTACTATTTCAGATACAGTCAGAACGGTGCTTCTTGGTGTCGCACAGAGAGATCTGTGGTCTTTTTTCCACCAGCAAACAGAAGGAAATCAATGAGCACACTGAGCCTAAAATATCACACCTTAGCAACTGAATTCTCACTGCTGCCTGCAGACATTTCCCTTTTCTCTATCCGCCTGCAAAAGTTATTAAGTCCTTTATCCCGTCCACTATGCATCATTTTTATACATTTCTACAGCCACACCGTGGATGATGATGATATTTAATATAAACAAGTCCACATGCCCTTTGGTTGATTTGAGCTTTGTGTTTCCTTCTTTCTTTCCCTGTTTATTGTGTGTTTAATTGTTGACCTGGGTGGTGAACTGCTGCATACAACCATAAGGAGCTGAGCTGAAGAGACCTGGCTTCCTGGCAACACTTAAAGTTCTCCTATAGTGCACATTTAATGTGTAGAATCACTTCAAAAACACAGACATTTAGAAGATAAGGTAGCACACACAACATGACTCTGATGAACAGCTCAAGACTGACACACAGCTTGATGACAGGGTAGAGTCTGAACAACTATTATTTGGGCTCCTCTCTCCCCCTAAATGACTGTTTATTACCGTTAAATGCTAACCATTGATATATCCTACAGAGCTCCACTTGTACCACGCTTCGTGACGTCATCATCTTTAACTCCACGATGAATGGAGTCAAAAGCAGCTTTCTGTATCCGGCTCAACAGAGGGAGGCTTGTTAACTGAACCAAACAAGCAGAAGACAAACAGCAATCAGAGCGACCACAAAAGCTGCTATAAATATCCTTTATATTTTGACTTTTCAGACACCACAGATGTCTTCATGAAGGGAGACAGCCCAGAGGGAAAGAAATGCTCCACCAAATGTTTTCTGGCTACTTCAGTTTGCTTATTGCTCAACCTACAGTGCAACTGTAAAGCTCTCTGCAGGGTTTTCTTTACAGACAAGGTGGGCAGCAGAGGAGACATGACATATAATCTCACTACTCTCCCATTTAACAAAAGATGATAATCTCATTATTGGTATTACAGAGCTGGAACATAGTGCTCTGATTCGCTGACACCAGAGGGAATTCCTTCGCTTCGATAGCTGTCAGGAAGGACTCATGTCAGTTTCCCACTGGCGTCAGGGCTTGGCTGTTGTTTATTTTCACTAGATGTTGAGAAACACTCGGTCCCCTGTCCCTGCGTCTCCGTCCCAGGGGTTTTAGTGGGGTCTGTTGCTTGGTCATGGTAGCGTGAGACTCGTAAACAGCACACTGTATGCTGGTCTCTGATTGGCTTTTGAAGGGGAGGTGGGTTTAGGGTGTGGAAAGGGATTTAGGGATCGTATGTTCATGTCAAAACAAGACCAACCACTATTCTGATGTTTGTTAAATCTACATCTGAGCCGGGTAAAACTGGATCTCACACAAACCTCACCTCACCACACAATTTATTCCTGTACACCTCTAACTCTCATCATGATGGTTTCGGTGTCATATTTCCCTCCAGTTGATATGTTGATTTGAAAGAAACTGAGGTTCAGCATGTGAAGGAAAAATACTGCTGTTGCTGCTCAGAGATAATTTAAGTATGATCAGTAAACCACAAACGAACCTAATGTAAGACTGAGGGCACGGGTTTGAACATTACGCTGGTCGAGTTTTAATTGATAACTAGTTATCACATTACAGCTAATTACAGGACATGAGTACAAATTAAAGCACAAGAACTGCTTCTTCAGTGCGACATGTCCCACTTTGATGACGGCCACTAAAAGTTGGGCAACAGAAGAACTCTAACAGGTCACAAGACACAATCACAACTCCGCCATGGTTACACAATTAATAAGAGCTACGAGTAATACACACAGCATGGTGCAATTCCAATTTAAACCCAAAATAAGGGCATTTTAAAGATGCAATAAAATCTACAAAGTTCATCAACAAAACAGATCTACACAAAAATAATCTGCTATAAGTAGAGGATAAAAAATGTCACACTTAATCAAGCACCAAAATAGATTTTTTTTTTTTTTTGTTTCGAGATATGACAATAGAGAGCTGACAGGAAATGAGGAGACAGAGAGAGATAGGAAATGACATGCAACAAATATCCTCAGCCAGACTTGAACAGGGGACAATGCAGTTTGTGATCACCACCTCAAACCCCCTGCACCACTGTGGTTAGCCCAGAATTCTAGTTCTTCTGTTTTTATTTGAACAAAACGCATCAACATCGATTAAACTTCATGGTCATTTTGAAGGAAGCAGTTTGTGGTGCTGTTCAGTTGTGTAATACTTCTTGTCCAGCCCATTTATATCAATGAGGGCAGATTTGCAACTGAGTGTTTATACTGTGTTAACAGACACACCCTGGTCTCTGTGCAGAGCTGAACTGAGTTATGGTCCAAGTAGAGGAAAGCACAAATCTTCTCCTCTACAAGATGACGATTACAAACGCTGCTTGGATGATCTGCGCTGACAGTTTTATTGTAGAGACTCAGAGTAAGATCACTTTTACATTTAGAACAACGGCAGTGAATTATCTCAAAATGAGGAAACGTGTCTGATGAGTGAGCCAGAAGGAGAACCGACGGGGGAGGACCAGAAGAGAGGAACAAGCTTTGGTATGGTAGCTCCTTCTGTGTGATTCTTCCTTCAGAAGCATCTTAAATGAAAGAGAGTCTTTGTCTAAGACTGCGTGTGGGTCCGAGCCTTACAGTGACAAAGAGCTTTGTCTCCTACACGTCAGTATCTCGCTTCTACCGAGCCTCTTCCTACACCTCATACGTCGATGATGAGCTGATGCGCTGCACCGCATTCATATTTAATAACTAGATCTGGTACAGCAAAGGCAACACCCAAGTAATCTACATTACGTCGTAGTACTTGCTCGGCTGTGGCACTGTATGTAAATGAGTGCAGGTTTGTTTCTCTGTTGCATTGCGCTTTCTCTCTCTCTCTCGCTCTCAGAGATTTGGCTGGCATCAAAGAGGAGCGGCATCAAAGAGTTGGACTGAAATGTTGTGGAAAATGCAAGAGGTAGAGAAAACCATTTCTAACTCTGCAGTATGGATGTCTGAGAAAGGGAAAAAGGGTGTATCCTGCACTTACAGAAAAAATGTGTACTTTGAGTATTCATGAAAAATGAGTAGCACTTCTCAGAATTAATTTAAAATACTAGACGTAGGTGTTCTTTGTCTTATAGATAAAATGTCAAGTAGTTTTGCTTATGTGCAGTACGCTCAGTAAAAAGTCATCTCGGTTTGAGTGAAAGCAATAAAAATTTCCATGGCACTTCATATGTGGGAGCTAGTAGCTAAAACTGATTCCTGACTTCAAGGCAAACCATCCAGCATTTGTTGAGATTTCTCATCAAAAATTGTGAACATTTGCCTTTTGCAGCCCTAAAACGTGTTTTATTTACTTATAATCACTTATTTATCTTTTCCTTTCCTTTACTAAAACAGCATCCCATTACAAAAACATGTACTGAGCAAATCTGACTTTAAACCAGACAAGACCTCCGAGACACTCGCTCTCCTCCTTGTTCCTGTCTGGTCAGAGTCAGGGCCTTGAGCCACTGACCGTCTGGTGACCTTCGACAGCCACACGAGCCGCTCTGCTGTCCACCTCCACATCCCTCTCGCCTCCAGGATGTCACATGCACAGCACACAATCAGGTCAGCGTCTCGGCTAATGTGTGCTCGCTCACCCGGCATGAACAATAACTCGATGGCACCAGTGAGTCAAGCAGGGGACGGGAAAATGTGCAACTCAACAATCTCCATTTCCATTAATATGACAGGTTATGTATGTGAGAGAGATTTTTAATCATCACACAAAATCGTGTTAACTTGTCTGGAGCATTTCTCAGATTACTGCCCTTCATATCTCACATTATCTAAATTAAACTGCAGCCAGGATCTCAACTTTCCACAACATAAATGGTTTGTCCTTTTTCCGAAGGACACACAAGGTCACATACAAGGCTCGTGAGCAGACATTAGACAGATCAGCCTTCATCATGTCTCACTTGTTCATTTTCTCATGGAGCGGTTAAAGCTCCCCGCTAAGAGGAATGCAGGAGGAGAGCAAAGCGGGTTAGGAGAACAGATGGATTCAGAGCGCAGAGCTGCTGCAAAACAAACAGCAGCGGGACACAACATAGTCAAAACACAATGAAAGACGGGGAAAGTTATTCAGCATCTTTCATAAAGCTCTGCTGATAATTCAAAAGCAGAAAAGAAGACATTTATGTCTTGCTCTTCTGTAAAAATATGACCCATTTTTAATAAAAAAGAAAAGGTTTGGATAAAATCAAATTAGTCCTGCAGACAAAAAACTCTTCAGCAAAGAGACTCAGCCTTGACCAAGTCCTGTACTGTTCTAAATAACTGGGACACGATAAGCACAGTGAGGCCTTCACAAAAGATTAGAAAATGTTTCGTTCTTACAGATGCTGTGTCTTTCACATTTAGCACTTGTGTTTGCGGTTGAGAACGAATTGTCTGTGTCCACATTTCAGTTTGTACCAGGGCTGCAAGATTACAGTAACCACGCTGTCCTCACTCCCATTGTCTCTGTGACAAAGCTGCAGATTTACGAGGCCAGCGGGAGAGAGATGGCAAAACCAAAACTGCATTCGAGAAGAAAGAAGCTGGCCTGACCGGGACGTGATAAGAATAAGAAGTGTTAAAAAGCCTCATTACATAAGACTTTTACCCATTAACGGTGATTCCTCAGAAATGAGGCTTTGACCTAAAGTCTACTTGTAGGACAATACGTAACAATGTGACTGTTACATACTGAACATACGGACCATACTGTGCACCGCATGTGCACGTCTGAAGAAGTGCTGTTTTCACACCAATTTACATTGTCAGTCAAAGGTTTTATTTGCCCGTGTTTCTTAAAATGATTTTTGTTTTTTATCACACGACTTTTTTTACAAGCCATTTACGAGGTCATTTCCTTGAACCACCACCAGCGATTCAGCCAATTTCAATAAATCATTCACTTTCTTTGTTTTTTTTTTCTTTTCTTTAGTAGATAGGTCATGAGTAACTTAATATTTTAGAGCTAAAACTGAAATTCCAACATTTAAAACTAAGGCTGGATTTTGTTCAGTAGCAGTAGCGGAAGAGTAATTTCTTCATTACCTCAGTTCGAATGCAGCCTTGTTTATTTACAAACCTCTGTTTTTAATTAACAAAATTAAAATTAAAAAATGTATAATGATATAAAGGATAGAAAATCAGCAGATACCCATATCTGAGAAGCTGTAAACAGCTAAGTGGCAATTTCGCTCCATAAATGACTTCAATGATTCTAAAACTGCTAATAGTTAATTCTCTGTAACGCAATTAATCAAAAAAATCAGGGTTCAATTCTCCTTGACTCAGAGCATCACTTTGCTGAATCTGTGCACCCTAATCAGTCCTCTGTGTGACCCTGAGCCCAGCGTTCAAACCTCTGAACCTTTCTGGAGCTGTCGAATCAGAAAGCCGAAAAGCCAAACCCCTCCTGTTAACACACACCCATGTCTTTCCACCAATCAAACATTCCTGTGTTCAAGTGGGGGAAAAAAAACAAAAGCACAAGGTCAGGGCACTCAGGGGCCATTTTATCTGCATACCCACAATGTGTGTTCAGTCATTTCTGTGTTTAGAACATTCACAGGGTAAAAGCAAAAGGGAACACAGGAGCATTACTATAATTCTGTTAACAAACCCAGCACTGCTGAGACCAAGGGGCTTGTGTACAAAACAGCTGATGACAAGCGCTTATCTTATTCTTCTGTCTCATTCAAGAGTGAGATCAGTATCTTAATCCAGCATGACGAACATGAGTAGTAGGTGCCTTCTGATAAGCATGTGAACCAACATCTTGGCTCAGAGACACAAACTATGGAAAGGAATAACACCCTGCCTTATCACACATCTCTGACCACGTGGCTCTCCTCTACCGCGGGAGGTTAAAACTCTTACAGGATAAATCATTATCTGACTCCGTTATCGCCACACGCTCCTCTGCTCTGGCTTTTCTTTCCTTCAAATAATCACTGGGCGTTACTGCAGCACTGCAGTCATCTATCATTTATCTAATCTGTCTTGCCTTTTGATGAGAGTTATGCTGATTTTACAGGAAAAATGTGAAAGAGAAGGGAAAGTGTGCAACAAAGTTTGTGAGCTGGAGTCGAATTCACAATGCCACAATCACAGCTGATCCACCACAGCTCTATGAAGCATTGCAGGAAGCAGTCTGATCCCTGTGCAAATATCATGATATCAAATATCATGAGATAATATGTCCATAATAAAAAATATATCTTTTAAGAAAAAAGCCTCAAGGCCTAAACTCATTAGATATTTTAAAAACTTCGGATGAGCAAATTATCCCTTTTATTTGAATCATGTCAAATATTTGTGCTTGATTTGACATGAATCCTTAACACAATGCAGGCTTAATCTGACAATACAATCATTTGTTTTAGAAAATTCAGTCTCATGCCCGAATAAAACATGAAATTATAAGTTGGGACAAATCTTGTTTATCCTATGGTGAGGCCGAAGCGCTCCTTTCCAAGGTTAACAAGGCTGACCTGTTGTGTGTGTCATTTTTAATAAAGCAAACAGACCTCAGATCAAAAGGGGGCCCGGTCTTGTTGGAATCCTACAGAGCAAGGAAGCTGCAGACGCTCTGCAGTTGCCACAGAAAATTTGTTTGTGCTAAGAGGAATTGTCCCTCTTTTAAACGATTGCATTTGCTCTGACCATCCATTGTTTTAAACCAGAGTGATGGCAAACAAATTATCTGGGCCAAAAAAACCCTGACTCTTGCCATTTGTGTTTAAAAGAATTCTGTCTGTTTCCAGTGGAAAAAAACCACAGTAATGAATCGATGAGATGCGCTGAAACAATCTGACCCTCACACTAAGATTTTATCTCACTAATCTGTTCTGCAGCAGCAACAACATGCATTCTCACCCAAGTGCAGAAAAATTACTTCAGACTAACATCCTTATGTAACCTTGCATAGACTGATTCACTAATTTTACAGCTCTTGCAGAGTTATACATCCATGCTGAGTCATAATTGTAGGAAATTTGTGTGACTCATCAACGGCTCTTTTCTTCTCCCTCTTCACTGAGGAACTGATTGACGTTGCAGCTTCTTGGCCTATTCTCAACTCACAGTGAGAAACCAGGTCTTCTCAATGAACAACACTCACTGATTTTTTGCAGCAGCTTCAAGTAAGATTTTGAAGGTAGGACCTTTACTCATACTCACGTATGTTTACGTTGTAGTATTGCTACTTTAACTTCTGCAAAGGAGGATGTTCACCATTGTCTGTGGTGCTGCAGATTTCCCTCGAGGGAATTACCCACATTTCAGAGACATTGATGCTGATGACATTTAAAAAAAAAAAAAAAAAAAGGATGTGAGGGGAAAATCCAAAATCGTCCAAGAGTGGCACTTCTTTGTTCTACAAAAGAATGATGTGTTTTCATCCAACAACATAATTAATGACTTACATGTTCAGAGAGTGAGAAAGAACCCTCAGTTTTATGGAGCTGTATATTATATTCGGGCCTTGTACTTTACTGGCCACAGTAATGCCCATGATTTCAAAGAGTGCTGTTTCATTCCTCATTGAGAATTCGGAGCTCTGGCACCTTCTCGCACTGAGGCACTTGATGACGTCAATTTAACTTTGCAAGCCTTCGGTTCTTGGGCCTGGACACTGGGGTCGGGCTGCTGATTCGCTGAGGCTTAAAAATCAAAAAGTTGGACCTCCATTTTGGTTACAATCACATAGTTTCACTTCAAAACCTCACTCACTCACACATCTGCAATTCTGACACCAAAGGAAGGCTTTCAAAGAGAGGAGAACTGCTGATTTTTTTCCACTATCAGTCCAGTTCTTGGAATAGGAGCAGTGGTTCTTACTAGACCGCTAAAAAAGACGTGTGCGTATTTGCCTCGACCTGAAACTGGCCCCCTTCCCACCTCTTTAAAAACATTTGCAATTGACTGTGTTCCTGGAGAAGCTTAACAAGGTCTGGCACAGTCTGCCTGAGTATTAAAGTTCTCCATAAAGCGGGGTAATTTCTGCCCACTGGATTACCCAATTCATACCTGTAAATCCAAAACACACCGCGTGCTTCAATGCTACTACAAAACCCAGCGGAAGAGCAATATGTTATGTGAGCTCTAGTGTCCCCCCCACACACACACTCACTCTGCTGCATCTCCAGCAGAGGTTACTGCAGTGCATCTATCCAGCAAAGCAAAAGAGGTGACTCAGGGTAAATGAAAAGCCTTGGCAAACAGTGCAAAGGCTTTTTGAGTACTGGCCAAAGTAGCCAGCCAGTAACAGTTAAAAGCTTGGGTTGAGCGCAGGAGCGGTGTGCTCGCACACGTTGGGACTAACATTAGCTTGTAACACTCCCATTATTGGAGGCAGGAGCAAGAACACAACGTTGTCAAGCAGAAGAAACCAACTGAGAGAAGTGTCAGAATGCAGTTAGGCAGAAGTTTCTCTCTCACACCTATTGTTGTGTTTATAGGCCTCAATTAGTCAAGTGGCTGAAATTGAGCTTGTTAAGAAAGGCCCCATGTGGAGAAACAGAAAAGGCCAGAGGAAAGTAGATATGAATAAGCTGACGCAGCAGGAGAGAGTTGTGTTTAACATGTGGTGTTTATCTTCCAGAGGGATTAAACTGAGAAAGTGAGAGTCAACCTGAGCTGGCTCCTCAGCACGTGTTCAAACAAAAGCCCGTTGGCAGACATGCATGGAGACAGCGTGCTGCTTTTCTTTTTTCTGCCTGTTACTGTTACGTAATGCTACAAACAAAGCTCAATGGGAGTGTCTGTGAAAGCACTACGCAGGGGGTTGCCGTCTGTTTATCTTACCCTCACCTGCCTGTCCACGCTCTCTGCACAAGACATCAAGGGCCACAACACATTCTGTCATTACCAGGGCTGCAGTCATGAGCAGACATTCAGACTGAAACCCGCTCAGCAGCAAAACAATGCAGGAGGCTGCACTGGTTGGCAGGGGTGGGTGGGGTGGGGGAGGGGTTCAGGTATTAGTGAGACAATGACACAAGAAATTTAGTTTGAGTATTGCCAGATGATGTTGTGTTGCGTTTCCACAAAAGGTTGAGCCAGGTTCACCGAAATTGTTTTTTTCATGTAGTGTCATTGTCTGTCTAGCGGATAAAGGCTGTAATGAAATTGAAACTCTTAAGATTTTTCATGTACGTATTTTTTCATTTTTCTTTTTTTTCTTTTTCCAGTTGGCATTAAGCTACAGAAAGTACTTTATTCCCAAGAAGAACTACAGAAGACATGACCTTTGTGTCCTCAGCGTTGTGCGCAGCCCTCATCTTCACTGTGTACCACAGGGTGGGGGGCTTTTATTCACCAGCTCCATATTTAATTCATCAGCCATCTCCATGATTGATGGCTGCTGGGATGCAATTCTAATTTAGCTGTGGCTCCTGCATCAGAGTAACCTGCTTTACTTTCAGCCTCCTGAGCTGCGTAAACAATACAGCATTCAAATTCTGAATGCAAATTAGGTCACATCTGCCAAACAGGGATGACAGCAGATCTATGAGGGAGTGGAGGTCTGATTTCAGGCTGAGATGCACAAGTTAGATGCTATTTTAGCTCAGGAGGAGAGAGGCTGTAGGTAAACGATGAAGCCTTAAGCAGCAAAACTGGACCGAAAGGTCATGAAGTACTTTATGCAAGACTGTGAGTTCATGCAGCATATACATCATCATCAGATTTGTTTTCAAGTGTTGAAACAAGTGTAGAAACTTCCACTCCCCCTACAGCCATCTTCTCATCCCATCACTGATTTAGTAGAAGGAGGCGATGAGTCCCAAACAACAAGAGCAAATGAAAGAGATAAATAGAGACATCAGCGTAGATGATCTGGCGAGATGGTTTCACATGTCAAACAAAACAAGTCAAATGAATCTGGATTTAAAAAAAATAAAATCACTGAGAGAATTTGCCAGACTGAAAAGAAGCACAGCTGCAAAGCCGCAGCAGTTTATGTGCACATCTGACATCCACACAAAGATATCCATGTCTAGTGTCAGAGGTCAAGAAACGAGCTTTTGATGTTGAAGTGCAAAGGAATGAATCAGCACTCTGAAACCTGCACACAGAGTTTTCATCTCAGTCGGCATGTGTATATGAACCTTTATTGACAGTTAAAGCACCGGACTCTTTACGGAGATAGTCGTGTTTATAGAGGCTTTACGCAACCTATTCTCACCTGCCTGCAGTAGTTGGAGGCCCCAGCGTGGTTTGTGTAATGTTTTTAGGGCTGATATTCACACGTGTACTATGATCAAAGTTACACACTGTACAAGGGCAGCTGTGAGGAGGTGGAGGACCTTGGCCTTTGCCTTAAAGCAGGGGGGAGGGAGAAAACACTCACACTCAACAGCAATAGCAACCTGACCATAAGCGTACCTTTAAGGCTTTTACAGCCTCTTTGCTCCGATGACAGCCTCAGACGTTATGGGAATCAGTCGGGAGTGCAGACAGTGGAAGGCTAAAACATTTATTAAAGGCTTCACATTACAATACATGACAGGAACCAAGACTATTATTATAACTTAGTATGTGTGTATGTGTGTATCATAGTCACGAGACTATATCTGCAAAACTCTGAATGTGTACAGGGAAAATCCAAACTACTGGTATATATTTTTATATTTATTATTAAAGGGCAAGTCCACACTGAATCACATGCTGCTACCTCATTTCTTTTTGAGGTTTCCTAATAATAATCTGTTTTTTGTTGTGCATGTAACTGTAGTCTATAGGCTACTTACTTAAGAGCTACACATATTTTTATATAGTATTTAGTTGAATCTTCACCTGTTGTGATATCGCTCAGTGAGCTAAAGGGTGCTGCAGTGATTTGGCATTCCACTTGAATAAATTTAGCGGGAGAGACAGATTAAAAACAGAAAGATCAGAGATATCCTGACTTTTAGTCACTGGTATGATTTAAAGTGCAAAAACACTGCATTCTACTAGACTCTCTCTGCCCTGCCCCGTCTGCTTTTTGCTATAAATGTGTTGTTTTAAAGTCCAAGCCAAAATAACTCTTGTCATCACTTAAACGTTTTGTCAGAACTGTTTTCACAAGCTGAGTCATGCTAAACATAACTGATCCTAATGGTTGAAATCAGTAGACTTCCTCTTAACCTGGTTATCGCTGGCCTTCTGAAACCCACTTTTCCTAAACTGGGCTGAGATTAGAGCGAGCTGGTGAACAAAGCCAGATCTCTGTAGGAGAAACCTGATTTCTACAGCTTTTGATGATTAATAAAGCTACAGCCTGTTTATGTGCATGTTTCTTCCCCTCATACTGTTGAATACTGTTGCACAATGTACAGTACAGAAACCTGAAACCTAAGCCTGACGTGTACAAACTCCATTGTTTCTGCTCTGGAAATATCTTCACGTGGCGTCAGGTTGTACACGTTTGGCCAGTTTTCCCAACAAAATAGAGAAACAGCCACAAAAGAACAAATCTGAAAACACCAAGTGCAGCATTTGAGTTGTATGTGTATTTAAAAGCCTGTAAGTGGAGTGTTTTTTTCCTTCAGTGCATTTCATTTCACTTCAAATAGAGGAAGCAACAGACTGATAAATGAAGAGCGATAAATAATGATGGGGATTGTGCAGTCTCCAATCCAAATGGAAAATCCAAATGGAGCAGTTAAGACTTCTGTTTCAGAGCGATAAATGCCAGAGGCCTCTCTACTCATGAATTGAGCAGTGCAAGAAAAATGAAAAATGAAGTTCGTTCTGCAAATACATCCGCATTCAAACACTCACTTCCACACAGCAGCGCCAACAGATGACTCTAGGAAACAGACGTCTTTCAAAAGATCTTGCCGACTGAGTGCGGAGTTTGCTCGAGTAGGTATGAGGCGCTCCTCTGAGGCACCGACGTCATGTGAACTGCTGTGACAGTTCCGTGAAAGCCTGCAGACATGTCAGGCATTCCTGAAGGATTCCTTTTCATGTTTCCCCACATGACTGGCAGAAGATCCGGGTAGCTCCATTTCACACAGCTGGAGTGGAAAACGCTGACAACCACCTGTCTATACATCCCATCAGATCTGATGACCAACCCGGACCACGCCTGAGGCCTCAATGGCAGACCAGCTCACATTTCACAACCAGGTGACAGGATGCCTCAAGATCACATGATCACATTAACAACTTAATGAGCTGCAGGTCCTAACATGAAAATGTTCTGAGGCCAAATAAATGATGTGTCGCAGCTCACAGCTCAAAGGGATACGAGTTCATAATGTGTCATAATGGACCTGACACATTTGTGACCTGACACATAGCAGACTTATTCTTAGCCAGCAGAAGGTTTTCTGAAGTCTCTGTCCACGCAGCCCCATGTAAACAGAAGCTAGCATTAAGAAACATTACAGAATCTTATAATAGGCTGGAGGGGACTTTTTGTTTGGCTGTAATTTGCCATTTTGAACTGTGCAAACATGACATTTCAAGCACAGTTAGAATCATGTCTCACTGGTGGAAAAAACATATCAAAAGCTTTAATGTGGTGGGTAAATGTTTAGATGTCAGTCCCCTGGAACTTTTCCTCCTCTCTCCAACTTCTAACTCCTGAGATAACAGAGAGGCCGATGTAAATGCTTAAATCAACTTGGCTGTTTGTATTTACACTCTGTGGAATATGCCTTAGATGTGGTGTGAGAGAATCGGGGAACAAATTAAGTATTTCAGGCACACAAATGACTAAACTGAAGCACAGCACAGGTTTTCTGCATTCAATAATCTTGCTGGTGGAAGATTCTCATGGGAAACTGTGACAGTGACACGAAGAGTAAAACCTCACTGCTTCCTCCTCCTCTGTCAACTTCCAATAAATCACACTAACTCTAAAATGAATTACTGGAAGATGCTCAGTATCTCAAGCTGATGATAACAGTGTGTGTATATATGTTTACGAGGTGCAGTTTAGTAACAACTTCCTTGTCTGGATGCCGACTGATGAGTAAACCGACCTAAAGCCGTCACGCAGGTGCTACGCAAATGCTGTTAACTGCTGTTTTATATAAACAGGGCTCCTTCATGCACTGGTGCCTGTGAAATAGCAGCATGAAGTCTTCAGCTTTTCCCGTGTGTAACCCCAGTATCTCTGCTCTTTTTGTGTGTTCAAAAGCATAGAAGACAATGGTTAGATCATGTGAACGGCACTGTGTGACATCATTAATCTCCTTTTTCATTTCAAACACCCCCGCTGACTGTGAGCTGCACAGTGAAACTTTTACAACAGCTGTAAAATGCACTGATGAAAATTGCATGCTATTGCTAATGCAATCTGGCAGACTGGGTCACAGACACCTCAGCAGTAAAGTACAGTGTGTCACCACACATGAGAAGGTAAATTACAGTGTCATTAAGCCATTCATAAATCTTTCGGTACATCCAGAGGAGGTGTCGCTGCAGGTCCCTGTAGTTTCTGCACAGAGGTTCACATTCAACCGGAGTAACCTTTGTTCAACAGTCACACAGAAGAAATGATACTGCCTGAGAAAAAAATCAAATCAATCAATCAAAGTTCCACATCAGTCCATCAAACAGTTGCAGAGATATTTTAGTCTGAACCTGAACCCATGTGGTGGACCAACCCATCAACAGTGAAATTTCCATCCCTTGCTTCATGCTGCCAGCGTGGCTAAAAACAACTGGGAATAAATGGAGTCATCTACGCAAATTATCTTTGTATTCTAGGAATTAATGGGTGTGAATGGGTTTCCTAGTAAACCCTTAAGCCCTGGGGGCTGGGGGGGAGGTTACCGCTGTTGGCAGAGTGACCGTGTTAGCAGGTGGATCAAAGCTGGTCCCTGCTCCGTGTTTCCCCTCCAGGGAAATCTGAGGGGATGTCATTCCTCATAGGGCAGCTGTCAAACCAGCGAGCATGCCTACGCTACTGGATTATTGTGGAGTGTAAGTCATTAGGAGGATCCCCTCAGGACAAGCGTGTGCTTGCTGCAGGCCACGACTCGACACAGGCTTATGAGGGGGCACTGCTCTTTTCTGAGGGTTCATTTGTTTAATGGCTCGTCTTTACAACTTCACACATGGAAAACATCCAGAAACTACTGCAGCTTTACTGCTCTGCATACATCATGGCAGCTGTAAGGCAATAACATCTGGTCAACTTTCTGACTGTCATAAATTACCCCTGACCTTCTTACTGGCCTCTGATATCTAACACACAGCATTACATCGGAAAATTACTACTGCTAGTCTATTAATTGTTCTACGGAAAATACCTTTTATTTATATAGAATATGCTGTTTTTCTCCATTTCTCATCTACAAATTAAACTGATCAAGATATGAGTCAGGAGCTGAGTGGCTTACCCCCAATATCCCGAGGGAAACCCTGAATATCACCACGTAATTACATGATAAACAGAAATGCTGTTATCAATAGAGTATAGACCTTTTTTCCATAGAGAATATTCTGACTTGTCATAGTAGGAAAAGAAGTTGCTGCCAGAAAGGCATGACAGTGTGACAGTGAGCAAAAATGCATAATACAAGGACCCTGAAACTGAAGCAGCTCAATTGAAAGTGGGGAAAAAAATAAATGTTCCACAGTAAACACAGCTATCAAATAAAAACGGAGGAGGACACAGAGGAGCATGGCCGTGCTTCTTGGATAATCACGACTTCGAAGCGTCTAACAGTGTGTGGAAGTGTTTTGGATTCTTCGCCGTAATTGGCAAAATTACCAACAAAGATCAGGCTGTTCTCCGACTTAAAAAGCACAGTTTTACTCTCTAATGAAAACAAATCCGAGGGCTCGCTTTCTTGCTTGCCACCAAACCGAGGAAGCAGAAGCATCAGAAACGACTGTACAGCCTGAGCAGACCACACTCATCCTGTATGGATAAGACGTGTGTTGTATAGATTACGTCCGAATTAGTTTGAATGAATTACATTTGAATTTGTCTGAACTTGACTTTTTGAAAAAGTGACAACCTTAATCAGCCTTCATTCATTTGATTACTCACACCTGTGTTTTTCCCACTGTTACATCTGTGTAAAAGACCTTTTGCAATATTTTTTTATATATTTTTTCCTCATATTGCTCATCTCTGCTTGGCACATCTGTGTCACTGCCTTGAATTTCTCAAGCCTGACAAATACATGTGAGCACAGACACATGCATGAGATTTTGGTTAGCACACAAATGTTGAAAACAGCATCTGCCCCTCACATTCAACCTCACATATTCATCTGTGAGTTAACACCCCGATGAATGCGTGCAGCCTTGCCTGACACAGGCTGCCTCGTTTCCATCTCTCTGCGAGCAGATGGAGACAGATCCTGGAAATGGAAGATGGAGCAATTACTGGAATGAGTGCTGAGCAGCTTTGGTGCACCACAGAGCCGGGCTGGGTGTGGATTCACTTCAGGAGGTTTACTCTGCTGCATTATCAAGCCAAGATCACAGGGGGCCGGTGATAATCTTCTGTCCAAGCTGGACTGTAATAAAATAAACTCAGTGTAACCGTTCAGGGTGGACTACGTCTCTAGATCCCACTGCTCTGTTATTACCGTCAGACAATCACTCTCTCGGAGACAGACAGGAAGTGTAATGTTGCCATGAAGTCAGTCAGTTAGCTGTGGGCTACAACTTGAGCCTCATTTTTTAGCATAGGCCTATATTTGTTTACATTTTAGCAAATAGGCACCATTAAAAAAACGAGTACATTTTTTAATGCAAATTAAGGGAATCAGGCGCAAAGAGTTTTTAAAGTGCTCCCATGAGCCGTGTGTGTGTGTCACAGCCACTGCTGCTGCAGATGTCCCTTTCACCTCAGTTCAGATCTTTGCCTCACATTTTGCCTCAGATTCATGTCTCAACAGCAATAGTTTGTGAGTCACTACATCACCTTTGAAAAATTTCTGTAAGCCCGACTGCTCCCAGCCTGAATGTGTTCCCAGGAACTGCTCAGCCCCATCAGAAAAATCAGTGCTCAGTGTTTTGAGTCAAGAGGGATGAACTGACTTTAAAAAGCAATGCATTCACCCAGTTCAGAAACCTAAAACCCATTCCGCCTGTGCATCTGCAGAGAAAACAGACATGCAAGGCAACACTGCCATGTGCTGAACATGTGACTGTGGCCTGTGCTTATTTTAATGGCCGAGCTGAATAACAGATATGGCAGCATGTATTCTGAACTTTCACCTACTGACTTATTTACTGAGTATTCATGAGTATTTCAAGCCTGTGGCTCAGGCACACTCACTCCTGCCAGAGGGACACGGAGAAACAGGAAAAGAAGGGAGACATCCGCGCTTGTCCATCATAATAGACAGGCTTGAATTAAAAGTATCAGGGTTCTTTGACTGACGACTTTACATAACTCTGCACTACTTCGATTCAGTGTGAGCTCATATATCTATCAACAGAGGGGCGTCTTCACAGGTTAACACAGCTATAGTTTTAACCTGTTTTAGCAGCTTCGTGAATGGCTGGCGGCACTTATTGGCTCAGCTTGTCTCAACAGAGGTATGGGTTCATTTTGTTTATGATAGTCTGGATCAAACATGTATTAACATCGGAGCCTAAATGGAAACGTGACAGTGGCAGCCCAGAACATGCACAGATGGGTAATCAATGGGTGGAAAAACACCAGGGTGGGGGTTGTGTGTGTGTTCTTTCCAACATGAAGAACACTCAGTGGGGGAGAAAGTGCAGCGAAGTCAGGTGGTCGCAGCGTGGTGAAAACCAGCGTGTGTACGAGAGATAACCTTCAACTTAAATCCTCCGCCTTATCTGGAGCTGTTAGTGGAGGCGACACCCACTGCTTCACAATGCTGAGACATTTAGACATCTGTTTCTTCTTTCTGATAATAACTGAACGTTTGCGGGGGCTTCTGTGAACAGCATGATTAAAATGAGGCATGTGGACAGGTTTCAGTCTTATCGAGGCTGCTGGTGCTGTGAATACACCAGCTGGGAATGTCACAGATACTCTGCCGTGCTTTATATCTTTGATGTTGACATGAAACAAACACAGGATTATTTCTGGGAGAGGAAGCTTCCAACAAGGCCACTGGGTTATTTTCTGTAATGCTGCTGATGTGTTGTCTGGACAGTCCAACTACTGCTCATCCTCACATGGAAATGTGGAGGTGTTTGAGTCGTGCAGCAGCTCGTAGCTCATTAAGCACAAATACTCATATTTAAGAAAATGGAAAAAGCTAGTATTTGGTGTTTTTGCTTGTTAAATAACTTGTTCACTAACAGTTTCAGCTCTAACATGTCATGTCATGTCATCAATGCTGCTTTTCTGGGTCCAGGCCCAGGTTGCGGGGCGACTCCCGCCCAGTCTCATGTCATGTCATCATCTTAGCTCTAACATGCGCAGCCTCAATTAAATCAAAAGAAGAAAGGAAACACAGCACCCTACAGTAACCTATTTCTCCTGCAGTGAAACCCTCCTCAGGTTGTTTGAATCTGCTCCGAATGACTTTAGAGATGATGCAACAAGAAATGTGCAGAAACAGAAGAGGGTGTCACATTTCTTTGTTCTCTGGCACAAATTTCTGTGCTACAAAAAAATTGTTGATTATCAGAAAAATTACAGCTACAAGTATTTTGATAATCCAATTTTGAAGTCATTTCTCAATCAAAAAAACCAAACAACTTCCAGTTCCAGCTTCTACATTGAGAAGATTTGATGTGTTTCTTTGTGTTAAGTGACAATAAACTGTTTTCCTACAGTTTTTCTAACAGTATAAATCAAACAATTAACTGAATATCTAAGAAAATAGAGAAAACAGTGGAAATATTGAAAATTCAAAGGATTATTAGTCGCTCTAGGCCCTTAGTCAACTATTAAATTCATCATCAATTAATCTGTCGATTGTTTCCTTCATTAATCAATTCAATCGCTTTGTCTATAAAATGCCTGAAAACTGCAAAACATCTCCATCACAATTTCCTTAAACCCGAGGCGACAACTTCAAATTGCCCATTTCCTCGGATCAACAGTCCATAACATAAAATCAGTTATCAATTCAGCCACAGTTTTCTCCATAAATAAATGAAACTGACATTTCGAAATTTGAGGAGCTGCTTAACACTGTTTTGCATTAACAAATAACTCTGATTCTCTCTTGCAGCTGAAGGCTTTTATCATTCAACGTGTAATCTGAGCTTCTATCTTGTTTATAAAGTGAAGGAGTCCTTACAGGCCCACAGTATGTTAGAGTGATGTGCAGCCCTGAATTTAGAGTCAGGGTGTCTCAGAAACTCCAGCTCCCAGGTTCAATGGACAGAAAGCAGCAGCGACGAAAACCGGATCCAGACACAAATCCCGACTTTCAACATTTCCTGCATGAAATAACCAAACTATTCCTGTCACCGGGACCCACTAAAATAGACTTTATGTGGGCTAAGCAGATCAGCAGAGAGCGAGGATTACGGTGGGATGGTGCATAACACCATTTGGCAATACTACCTCTCCCTGGCTCAGGCACCGCACAACAGAGGATGTCCTGGGTGATCAGTCAATCACAGCTTGATTGATGTACTCCCTGATCAATGAGCAGATTGCTTTCAATTCACAGAAACCCACACAGACACACCGACCAACCTGCTCTTTCCGTTTCTGCCAGCGGCCGCACGGGCTCTCCTCCAGGATTTCACTCTCATCTTCGCTCTCCTCCTCCTTCCCCTCCGATCCTGATTTCCTCTCCGGGACGGACATCGTCATTTTAACGCCGTATACTCCAGGTTTCCACCCCAGACCTTCTCCGCCTCCCTCTCCCCCTTCCCCTCCTGTCCTGTGTGTTTTGTTGCTGTAGAAAGAGACGAGACGAGCGGTAGCGCGGAGACGCGTCCGCCGCTTGTCTGCGCAGTGAAGAAGAAACCCCCCACCCGGACGACACCAGCCGCTCTCAGCCCCCCCTTTGGCGCTCAAAACATCTTTCAGAAAAAAAAGATATTTCTTAAAACAGCCACCTCTCGATTTGTAAGAATATCCCACAGACGCTTTGCGTAAAAACTAGAGGTGTGCACACTGCAAGATCGCGGGAAGAACTGAGCAGGAAAATTATACCCCGGACTTCATGCGCCCTGTAGGCTGCATGCAAAATAGGTTGCGAAATGGTTTTCTGCTTATCTTTCCATTCACAATGAAGCAACGCGGGAGCAGAAGCTCGGTCGGCGAAGCAAAACCATTCCCGGTGAGCCCAGTGCGCTCATTGCTCGCCTCAGACAGCGCCTGTTTTATGGAGGAGAGTTAATGTTTTCGACCATCTTCCACACGCGTCATTGTCGGTGTCGCTGGATCTGAAGCTGCCAGGCACGGTGCGCAGGGAGATGGAGCAAAATGCCGTAAAGTCTCCACTATGCGCGCACAATATATTCACTCCAGGCACAGAAAGCGACTCTGTCGGGAAGCTGCAGCACAAAACATAAAGGGACGACCACCATCCCGGTATGAAGCGAGTCAAATCTGCACGTCTGGAGCCTGCAAAGTGGCAAAAGCGGCGCCAGAGGCAGGTTTAGAACGTACACGTAAAAATGTGGTAAGATTCAAATTTAAAATCCAGGTTCCTGACAACAAACACCACATTAAAATTAGTGACATGGCAACTTTAAATATACTAATATGAAATCATATAAATATAAATATATAAATATAGCCACTATTTGTATCTGCACACAGCCAATGACAGATTATGAGACATGTAAAAGGGCCGTGCAGACCTCCTACATAAGACACCCAGACTCAAAACAACCACAAACTGTTTTTCTGTGGTTGTTTTGTGTCATTTTGTTGTCGTTTGGTTTGGTTTTCCAACAAGAAATGGCAACAGTCACTTCTTGCAGAGGTTCTGGTGTCAGGGCTCTTGGGTCTGTACCCAGTAAGTCTGTTCAGTGATCCACGTGTGATACCAATAAGCCAACTACCTGTCACTGTCTGATCTTGTTTTTGTCTTGGCACATCCAGGTCTCATGTTGGTTTGAACTGATATCCTTTGCTTTGGTTTCCTTCTGTCGTGTTTTGTGAATATTTGGACAGGTATGTGAAGTGCTGGTTATTTATTACAGAGTAAACCCAAGTCACACCAACAAAATCTGGATTAAGATCCAGAACACTGCAACAGTCACTACCCTAAAACCAGAGCCTAAACCAGAACAGGGTACCAGAGGGGGCCTGGCTGTTTTATATGCCAATACAAAGACAAAGGGCCTTTTGTGCCTTAATGAGGAGGGTCTGTGGTCTAATCTGGTCCTGTCTGGAGGATCTCTGAGAGCTTCAGTGGTGAAGCACCAATATATTCTGTCGGATTTATAATAAAACAAGCCCTGAATGTCTGCTTTCTAGTTTAACATTGTCCAAACTGTTTCAGCAGAAGGCGCTACTGGCAAGATACAGGACTGTGCAGCTTAGCAGCAAGCCTCCTAAACTAAAATCACCATCCAGTCCTCAAAGATTAGACCTGCAACAAGCACTGTAGCACAGTAACTTGATTCCCTTTGAGCCCAATCAACAGAGAATACGGTACTCAGTCTGTATTTCTAAGTATCAAGCAGAGGTTTTCATTACTTCATGACAACTTTTTTTTTTTTGTACAAACATATTTTGCCATCTAGTGTTTCTGGTTTAAAACACATTTGGAGCAAAAGCTGTGACACTGATCACTGTGTGTAAACACCATTTGTAGCATGAAGTATATTTACTTCATAGTATTTGCATTTATTGGTTTGTTTAATGAGAGAAAATAGTCTCAGTTCTATATGAATCCATGCGTTTTCTCTATGATCAGTATGCTCTGACTTATCTTCTATGGCTCATCATTTACTACCAGCACCTCAGTGGAAATAGCACTGGTTCAGTTCAGTTGTAATCACCGATCTATACTGTAATCACAACCTTTCTCTATTTTTAGCGCCCAATGCTCACGCAGAGCCTGTGAGTGAGTCCGTGTTCTGCCAATCCCCCTCACTGTTAATGAGATTTACTCTTGGCACAAGGAGCAGAGTAGAGCAGACAATGGCGCTGTCTAGACGTCTAGGGCACAAAATGGTTGTTTCAGAAATGGCAGCAATAACAAGGGGAGGGACAGCGCCTCCATTATAATGTCGAGTTAACATCAAAAACAACCAGGCTCCTGCTGCGGCCACAGCTTTGGCACCGAGTATGAAAATCTGCTCTAAATATGTCACATCTATGAAAAGATTCTGTGTTTAGACTTCTCAGATATTTGAGAACTTTTTGTTTCATTGATCAGACTGAAACTCTGAATATTTAGGAGCAGTGGATCGTATCTGATTTGAAGGTTTTTGTCTCTCTTTGCTGCGAAGGACAAACTACTGAGCAGAGATTCAGATTCTTTTTGAAGCTGTGTATGAATAACTTGTGAAGAGGAGCACACAGTCCTTTATTTGAAGACCATCATCTGGAAAAATAACTTCAAATCTTTGGTATTTTTGATTCACCTCATTCTCCTTGCATGACAAGGTTGCAATCATCCCTCAAGATTACTGACATTAAACATAAAGTAAAGGCATTAGAATCTAGGTTGAAAATTAACACTGAATCTGGGGTAAATCTCTTTTAAATTTTACTTGATGCTGCTTCAAATAAACATCGGCTGATGCCTGTAAGTTGTGGCACATGTGGACACAGACACTACAGCAGGATTAGTGGGACATCTTGTGGTCAATTGTTGCAGTTGCAATAATTTCTTTGATTAAAACTCACTGTTCCTCCTTGGCATCACGTGTGGTGCAGCCGTTCATTTCTGGTTTTTTAGATTCACAGACCTGGGGTTACGTCCTGGTTCTCTGATAACGCAGGTTGACTAACAAAAATGTCCAGACTCCTCAAACATACAGATTTATACACATACAGAGAGGATTCACTTTCATTCTCAGGTCTTACTGTTTCCCTCTTTAATGTGGTAACAAATACATGACAAGACAGTTAGTTTACCGTTCAGGCTGATCAAGTAATAAATATAATGCTTATAAATCAAAAGCCTTGCTTGGATCGCCTACTGAAAGATGAACTGTGTGCATTTTTAACCAATGGCGTAGTTCAATAGAACAGCTAATCAAGGGAGGGAAATTAACAACTTAATTTCGGAGGGAAATTAACAACTTAATTTCCCTCCGGGGATCAATAATCTTATCTTTATTGCATACTCATAAAAACCCGAACTTTAAAATGCGGATGGTGTAAATGGAGGTTCAGCTGGAACGCAACAAGAGCATTTCTCTACACAGGTAAATGCGAAGTGTGTGTTTGTCTTAACCATAAATTAAACTCGAAATAAAGCTATGGCGAGAGAGCCATGCACTCATGGAGATGATGTCTCTATGTTATGAAACTCCATTCCTACATTAGACCTGTGTCAGTAGGTGGAAAGGGTCCTTTAAAGCAGAGAAATAACGAGGGATGACTAGGATAGAAAAAAAGAGCATTCTGAAACAGACATTTTTAGGTTCCAGCTGTAATCATCAAGCATCATGTAAGTTTGTATCTGAATTCTTAAACCTTCACCACACCTACAGTTTTGAACTACACAGCCAACGTCAGTTGGCTTTACTAGATGCGAGACGCTCTTATGTAAAATGTTTAGAATGGGATTTTTTATTTTGTCATAGTCAAACTTGGAATTATTCTGCACTATACTGCAGTACAGAAGTTGCGTCATTAGAAAAGAAGTCCACTCACTGCAAAGAGAAGGAAGACACACTTAGGCATTGTGAAATTTAGGCAAGTTTATTTGTATATCGAGACGACATTCAGAGATAACTTTCACTTTGCAGAGCATTCAAATTCATAAGCTTTGCATGTCAAGTCGTTATTTCATGCCTCTGTTGTGAGCAGAGCTCCAGAGTAGTTCACTCTCCCTGTACACCACCAGTTTGCCGTCATCGGTCAGCTCAAGACGACACATGTTGCTGGTGGGTTTGAACGAGTTTGTGTGCCACCTGGGCTGGCAATCCTTGTTGTACATGACCAGGTTGCAGTCAGCCTGCATGCACAGACGGAAAGCATCTGATCCATCAGTGTCTGATGCCCACACCGGCTTCCAGCCATAGATGACGAAGTTGCCATCATTCTGCAGGCAGACACAGAGACATTTAATTGTTTTCGCAATGTGCTTTTCCAAACACTTAGTCTTTTACTTTTGTATTTAATTTTACACATGTATCATGCGTCCCATTAATTGTGCCTCAAGTGCACAAATATTCGGAGTTACTCACCTGGAAGATAGCCTTCCACTCCCTGTTGTTGGAAATCAGGTAGTCTCCCTTGTGGAGCTCATCATTTTTGGACATGTAGTTCCTGCTCATGATTCTGCCACAAAAGGAAAAAGTTTATGTTGTATACATGCACTGAAAATAAACAGTATCTCTAGCAAGATGGCTTACCATTCTGTTTGTGCACCATCATTGTAAATGTAATAAGCAATAGTTCTGTTTCTTTTAGTTCTATTAGTCCATTCCCACAGTAAGCATGATCATAAACCTCAGTTTAACAGCAATAGAAAACTATAAAAACTCTGTATTAAAACTACTCTTGCACAGTAATATATGAATATCAATCAGTGTAAAAATGTACAGTACTTACAAGCTTGAATGTCCCACCCCAGTCAGACTGCAAGGAGAGGCAAAGAAGTGAAGTGGAATAATTCAGTTCCTACTACTTATGCTGGGTCGGGAGACAGCAGAGGGAGGGGCACCTCCTTCTTTTGCTTATCAGCATTATGACTGAATATTCTCTTTCGCATGCACTAATGTACTTGTACTAATGTACAATACAGTTCCACCGCATCCACCGCATCCGCCACTAATGTAAGACCAGATGACGGCAACATTAAAGGGATATATCCCTTTAATGTTGGAGGATTAACTTTCATTCTCAGGTTCCCTATTTTCTTACTGTTTCATTTGGTAACAAATACATGACAAGACAGTTAGTTTACAGTTCAGGCTGATCAAGCAATAAATATAATGAATATAAGTCAAAAGCCTTCCTTGGATCGCCTACTGAGAGATGAACTGTGTGCATGTTTAACCAATGGAGTAGTGCAATAGGACAGCTAATTGCATACTCATAAAAACCCGAACTTTAAAACGTACCTGAATTCTTAAACCTTCACCACACCTACAGTTTTGAACTACACAGCCAACATCAGTTGGCTTTACTAGATGCGAGACGCTCTTATGTAAAATGTTTGGAATGGGATTTTTTATTTTGTCATAGTCAAACTTGGAATTATTCTGCACTATACTGCAGTACAGAAGTTGCGTCATT